>BQNB010137708.1:0-17807 GCA_026074375.1 Tanacetum coccineum
GGAATATCTCTTCCGGAATCTTTTTATTATTGATTCTTATATATTTTATCTCTTTGTGTAGATTTTGACCTTTTTCCCTTGATTAAGGGCATTTGGTTGAGATTTGCATTTGAGTTGTATTATATATACGTACTATTTTGCGAATCACTTTCTGTTTCAGAAATCGCTCTTCCATAATTAAAGCATCATTAAAAGCAACGACAGCAGTAGCTTCATTTTCTCGCAAAGCAACATTGAATAGGTCACATGTGTCTCGAGTTAAGGAGTTGAGTAATCACATGTGTCTCGCTCATAGATTTGGACGAGCATGTGTAGTTTTGTCGCCTTTTCTGGATCAATGGTATCGGAAAGAGTCAATCACATGTTTAAGCATGTGTGTGTCACCCATGTTGCCTTTAAGAGTTGTTTAGACTCTAATTCTAGCTGGTGTAGATTTGTGTACTTTCTAAAGAATACATGCTATGACAGTGCAATTGAGTGATCACCCTGAAAATAAAATACTTAGACTAGTGAGAGTTGAGTGATTTTGATCACTTTTTCGTGAGGTGTTCGGCTTTGATGTTTTCTAGCATAAGTAGATTATGGATTCATTCCTCCAAGTTAAATTGGGGAGATCTTTTTATGAATGATTCTAACAGGTCTACTTGAGGGCAAGTAGAAGTCAAGTGGGGAGATATTTGATAACATCAAATAGTTAATCCTTTTTAGTATCAAAATCCCTATCAAAATGCTTGTAAATATTGTTTAAATGCCTGAAAATGATACTTAATCACTTCTTATTTCGTTTACAGGAAGAATTCGAGCATTGGAGCAAGATACGCGGGATTTAGACGTGGAAAACAAGCAAAAGAAGGATGTCAAGGCCAGTTACGGCGTAACCACCCCGCAGGAGTTACGCCGTAACCAAATTAAAGAAGAAGTTAGTCATTACCACAGTTATGGCGTAACTGCTTTATCATAATTACATCGTAACTTTCCATGTTGAAGAACGATGACGCATCCTAGTCATGGTTACGGCGTAACTTGGTCTATACAATTACACCGTAACATATATTAAGCCTGGATTATATAAGCCCACATCAACATGGTTATGGCGTAACCCAACTCATCAATTACGTCGTAACAGATACGAAACTTATAAATAGAGCCCTCATTCTGCACATTCGACATCAACCCTTCCAACACAGAACCAAGGGGCGATACAAGCTTCCAGAAGTCGAAGAATTCCACCAGTAGTCCAAGAGAGAAGTCACTTATCTTACTTTTTGTATTAATCATTCATAAACACATCTTGTAAGAATTATGATGGTTCAATCCAAGATCTCTTTCATTATTTCTTACCTTGCTGTTTCTCCCTGACTGTTCTCAATTCATTTACTTTTCGCATTTATTTTCCTATTAAAATTTCAAATCAATTCAAAACCATTTTTCAAACCCGTGACACATTTTAAATTAAAACTAATACAACTTAGCTCTTGGGACGACCTCGGATTTACTAAGAGTTGTACTACATACGACCAGGTTCTCTGCCTGTTAGTGCGTGTAGACATCGGGAATAAACTGAGTGCATAGGCACAATGTTGAGGGAATAAACTACAATACTGACTAAGTTCAAAAGCACAATACTGACTTGTGCATAATCACAATACTAAGTGTTGATTGAGTGCATAGGCACAATGCTAAGTGCATAAAGCATGATAATTTAACCATTGTATTCGATTTTCTTAGTTGTGATTTTTTTGTTAACTATATGTGTGTAAAGAGATGGTGATGTGCTGTCGTGTAGGGTCAATTAATTGATTATCAAGTTTTACATTTATATTTAGCCGATACACCTAAAACAACACTTTAACGAGCAGTGTACCTTGTCAAGATGGAGTTCGAGGTAAGTAGGGTGTCGAACACTAAGAGTGAAAATTTAATCATGTATTCTATCAGTATTTTAATTAGTTTATTTACTAGTTAAACCTATGCTATGTACGTTGTCTAATAAAATGAGGGATTCAGCCTGAGAGACTGGCACAGGTTTGGTGATGACAAATACCAATTCAATACACAATAAACACAAAAGATGAAGATTAGAAGATAGAAAAGCGGTACAAGCCAAATGATAGAAAACTGTATTAGCCATATTAAATCCAGTTCAATGCTGGTTTGTTTGTTTTAGTGCAATGATTTACTTATCTCGAAGCAGCATATCATTCTTAAGACTTAGTCGGGACATCATCCTAAGACCTAGACACAATTAATCATGTCACAATTAATGCATCCGCGTAAAACATCCTTTAGTTTAATTATAATCTATCTTAGAGAATTAAAGCAGTGGTGATCCTGTTAAAACTCTAGCCTAACGGGACTTTACCCACTTATTGTTTGAAGGTGTTATATATTACTGGTAGTCTATATTTCCAGAATCTTTATCGTAATTAAGAGAATGATTGCTGAAAACATAAACCAAACAAAATAAAAAAAAAAAAGTTCACTACCGGGTCCAAACTAAGCTTATAATCAAAAGATTAACGACAAAACTTATTTGTGATCCTATTGGTCCAGTGATATAAGACACGATATGGAGAGCTATCCTGGTATCTAGATTACTTGGTCCATAACACTAGACCCAGTTGAATGATAGATTTCTTTCTGCATATTCAAACACATAAACAAGTATGAGGTGATAAACATAATTAAACAATCACTTGTGGTCTTTTAGGACTAAAACTGTTTGAGGTCCTAGTAGGTACTGGCTGTCTAGATCTAACAGTATTAACTCTAGGCCTAACAGAATTAACATTTGTCCTACCAGTATTAATATTAGATCTCAAACAGTATTAACATTTTGCTAACAGAATAAATATGTGTTCGAACAGTTTAACATTAGGCCTAAAAGAATTAACATTTGGCCTACAGACTTGAGTATTACTGCTTATGAACAAAATGATTAGCAGATTAATCTGTAGCATAATTCATATGGGTTTATGTCACCCTATTGCCAGTAGTAAAAACCTTGTTTCTTAGGTGAGCTTTAGCCTTTCTTTTCATATTAGCCACAATCTTTGATCAAATGGCTTAGACTACCACAAACAAAATATTTCTTCTTTGTGAAAGAGTAACGTTCCCCTAGTTCTCTTTCCATTATAGCATTCTAATTCTTCCTGTTAACCTTAGCTGTTTCTGATCTTTGATTGGTTGCCTAGGGTTTTATGTGAGTGTCACAATCTAGGTTCTAACCTCTTTTGATTTTTGGGGATACACACTTTTTCATTTATTGTAATGGTTTAGGACACATACACTTCTGAGGTACTCTTGAAACTCTCAGATACAAAATTTACAGAATGTACAGAGGAAGTTCCAATAGATCATGCACTGTCATTAGAATGCAAGTGAACATTCACTTGATCTAACAATCTGATACACTGGGTAGGCTCTTGGGTTCCCTTTTTATCATAAAATACAAAATCATCGATTTCGTCTTGTGGTTAGGAGTTAATCTCAATTAGGGGATGTGTAACATCTGTTAAAATCATGTTTTTACTAAATCTACTGTGCAAAGGTTTTCCAACTTGAGTCCTCTTTTGGTACAATTAAAACAGAAAATTTCATCTTCTTTTCAAAAACTTAGAACACATTATTTGATTTTATTTCTACCCTTAAGCCAATTTAAACTACTTGAATCATGCCTGAATTAATTAATCTCCAAAGATTCTTGAAAGATTTTTTCATGAATCTAATGGTTTTCTGCAAATTGTTCCTTTTCTTTTACAGCTTTTATTCAATTTCTATATTTTTTAAGTTTTTATCTTTTTTCATATTATTGATTTGCCGGAAATGTAGCTTTTCATTTAGAGAAAGTTGCTGTTTTTGAAAAGTTAATTGTAGTGCTTCATTGTTTCTTAACAGCTGATTTAGGCAGTATTTGTGCTTCTTGATCACCTATGATTCATTTGTTTCATCACACTCGGTTTTAAAAGGGTATTGTATGAATCAATGCAAGTTTTAGAACAAAAAGATACCTCATTACTGAGCTGATTGCCTTGGTGCATGATTTGTCTCTTCATCTTCAGTATGTTCTCCCCAATTAACAATACCATCATCCATTGTCAGCAAGCCTGTCTAATTCTTCTCTTGTTTTCCAGCTTCTTGGTGTTGATAAAAAGAGTCTCTCTTCTTCTTTCCATCATGTGTCCCTTTTGTTGTACATTCCTTAGCAAAGTGACCAGTGTTGTGACAATTGAAGCATTCAAGCTTCTTTTTGTCCAAAAACCCAAGGTGCTATTCCATCAACACGAACTTTCCTTCTTTGTTTTCTTATAGAAACTTCTTATTCGAATAGCAATCTTACTATCTGCCAGTTTATGTCATCTCTTTGAGTCCAAGTCATCAATTGTTCCAGGTCTTCATGAAGCAGTCAGTCCTTGATTGTTTGGCAAGAGGGAATAAATTACTTCATCGGAAAACCAGCAAGAGCTTCTTTTTTCTGGAACTAATTGGTTGAAGGACGTAGAAGGAGGTGTAGGCACCAGTAAAACCAGACTTAACCTTATTAGTGTTGCTTTTGCTTTGTGAAACAAAAGCAACATTTTGAGCACTTGAAGATGTTTTTGAGGCACCTTGGATTTCCTGCTCAAAAACCCTAAGGTTATTGTACAGATCATCAATAGATAAAGTGTCAACATCTGGTTTAGTTCTCATAGTCATTGCCAGATTGGACCATGCTGGGGGCAAAGATCTGAGAAACTTATGATTTGCATCCTCAGTTGATACTTCAGCACCATGAGCTTCCAACTGAGAAAGTAATTGTTGGAATCTGTCATATCCCTTTTCTAACCCTTCTGAACTGGATATTGTAAATGCTTCAAACTGTTGTTTGAAAACAGCCTTCTGCATTTTCTTTGAATTTGCATTACCACCAAACCTAGTTCTGATGGCTTCCCAGATTTCTTTTGCATCATCCATTCCATGAAATCTTCTCATATGTTCCTTGGGAATGGCCATCAGCAAGATATTCTTAGCCTTCCTTTCCTTTTCAACAGCTTGAATTTCTGCAGCAGTTACTGGTGGAAGTATTCGAATAACACCATCCTTTCCAGTTGAAATTCTCTTCTTGGAGTTTCCATTCTGAATTACCTTCCAAACATCATTGTCAATGTACTCAAGGTAATGCTCCATCTCCATAGCCCATATATCATACTCCTCCTTCTTCAGAATTGGGAGTTTGATATTTGAGATAGCAGTTGTTTGAGGAATCACCTGTTGTTGTTGTTTAGGTGCAGCACCAGTGTCTGATGCATCTTCATGGTTTGATGCTTCATCATCACTGAGATGTTGAGAGAACTCATCATTAGCAGGTTGAGACATTTGTAAAGATCTGAAAGAGAGTGTTTGTTTGTGGTTCTAGTGATTCTTCTTACTCAGAGTCCCTCTATTGGCTCTGATACCACTTGTAGGTCCTTGGTTTTGGATCTATATAGCCTTTGTAAGACAATAGCTAACTTGAATAAATCCAAATCAACTATGTGAGAGACACTGACTATGAATACCAAGTGTTAATGCGGAATCTTAACACAAGTATTAAGAATAACACAATATAATACTAACTTTGCTATTGATTTATATTAAGCTTCAATACTACTATTTGTTATATCATAAAACTTTATGCCGTAGGGTTCCTTTTATACACCAAGGAAACCCTAAAAGGCTATACAAAACGTGTGAAAGGATAATGCATATCATTTCCTAAGATATCTCCTAAGATATCTCTAAGATAACTATTATCACTATTATGTTACATAAACAGACTTAACTAAACACAACCAGTATTAACTATAGTACTGCCATTCTACCAGTACTTACTATAATACTGCTAGACTTAATATTAGTACTGCCAGAACTAACTAATACTACCAGACTTAACTGTTATACTACCAGTATTAAGTCATTTACAATATATTTCCCAACAATAGGCTTCTTTGCTGTGTGCCCGATACGGCGTATGGCTCATACCTGATACGGCGTATCTCAAAGAAATCAGCTTTAGCAATTGAGATTGATTTAACTTGGTCTCGAGGGTTTGTCTCCGTAGAGCTGGGCATGCTTCTAAACCCTCTCTCTTGTAAGACTTTGCTCATCTGTCCAATTTGTATTTCCAAGGTCTTAATCGAAGCTCCTTGGTTTCTTATGGCTGCATCGATAGAAGCTCGGATCTTCTTGATTATGTTTGAGTTTTCTTCATGACTTTTAGCTGATTCTGCCATAAATTTGGTCAGTGATTCTTCCAGGCTTGGTCTCCGATCAGGATACAAAGAATTTCCATTATTTCGTTAGTAGAATCCTGGCCCTGCTACTCTATACTGTCCTCCAGGTTGATAGGGTGCACCGAACTATGTATGGTAGGCTTCTTCCAAAATTTCCCCTTTTTCCTTTTGTGGATAATATTTTGTATAGTGTGGTCCCTTGCATAGTTCGCATCCGTCATGAGCAGCGTACACTTTCTCATTTACTTTCTTTATTCCTCGTCTGAGATTGTTGAGTTGGGCTTGGATAGCAGCAAGCCCGTCAGAAGTTTTAGTATTTCTGGTCCTAGAAGATGTTCCATTATGCCATTTCTGAGAGTATTCAGCCATATCCTGAATGGCTATTTTAGCATCAACGGCAGTTTTGGAAGGTGTGACACCTTTTGAGTTCAGGATCTGTCGAGTTAGAACATCGAGCCCGTTGTAAAACAAGATAACTTCCTGCATGCCGGTCAAATAATGTTGAGGACACTTCATCAGCAATTCTTTAAATCTTTCCCATACGCGGACAAGGCTTTCATCGCCTACAAGGCTTTCACGGATTCCAGTGGAAGTTGTTATTTTCTCATTTCTTTGCGTGCCGTGCAGGTATAGTGATTTGTTTAGAATCCCTTAGTTTTGAGGAACTCCCAGGTTTAATTAATCCTGATGCTGGAGTTTCCCTTAGCCATAACTACTTCAAGCTACCAGAAGGATACAGTAAGGCTCGAAGTATGATTTGATCTGAGTTACTTTTGGGATGTGAAAATAACTCAACAATCTCTAGAACTTTTGTTGATGTGCTCAGTTTGCTTCTTCGTGTTCTGACCACTGTAAGTATAGACACGAAGTCGTTGATAAATTGCCGCCTTCAAATTCAAAGGTGTATCTTGTGAGTCGTAGCCTAGTAATGCCCGACCCTAATTTCCATTTGCCATAATACTGCCATCGTCTCCCGACTCTCGTCATTGTTTCTCTTATCCCCTTTCCACTGAGTGTTCTTTGATGTTAAAAATTATGGATACTCATGAATTCGATTCTAAGAACTAGTGTATCGAAGAGCCCCTTTTTGACGAAATTTTGTTTCAGGTTTTCAAAAGGTGAGAGTATTTCATTCTTCGTCGAACTCTTGTCAATGCACTACCTGAAACAATGACAACGAAACAGTATGATATATTCCTGAGAGAGAATTAAGCGTGAAATTCAAACAGATGATTTTACTATTGTTACTGTTTCATATACGATACGCCGTATTAATCTAATTTGAATGAACGCTGGATATGGGGAAGTCTGGTTGAATCCCAGTAATGCCGTATGAGCTTACTGAATACTCGTATTGGCTTGAAATAGAAACAGATACGCAATTTAGACATAAAACTCAATACACTGTCCGATCAGAAGGTTTATACTCCGTATCCAATGGTGGAACGCGTATCAGAGATCGAGTCAGAACAAATACTATTTATAAACAATAAAATGCGGAAATTAAAACACAACAATGCGAATAAATACAAACATAATTTTAAAATAATTAATTACACTAAACTAAATTAAATTAATTAATGGTTAGAAAAACTAAAAGAAGAAGGGTTTAATTATTCACTCCGCCGGCAACGGCGTCGAAAAACTGAGGTGCTGTCGTGTAGGGTCAATATTTGATTATCAAGTTTTACATTTATATTTAGACCGACAAACCTAAAACATACACTTTAACAATATACGAGCATGTAACACGTCAAGATGAGTTCGCGGTAAGTAGTGTGTTTTCCCGAACACTAAATGGAAATCTTAATCCTAATTCTATCATAATTAATTAGTCTGATTTACGAGTTTAAACCATGCTATGCACGTTGTCATAAGAAATGGGAGCTTCAGCCCTGAGAGACTGGCACAAGTTGTGATGACAAATCCAATTTAATACACAATTAATCACACAAGATAAGATTAAAAGATAGAAAACGGTACAACCAAATGATAGAAAATTAACTAGCCATATTAATCCGGTTCAATGCTGGTTGTTTGGTTTTAGTGCAATATTTACTTATCATCATACGGCATATTATTTTTAGACATAGGACGGACCATCCATCCTAAACCTAAACACAATTAATCCCGGTCACAATTAAAATGCATTCCGCCTAAAGCTGCTTTAGTTTAATTATAAATCTATCTTAGAGAATTAAAGCAGTGTGATCCTTTAAAACTCTAGCCCAACAGGACTTTACCCACTTATTGTCTTGAATGTCGTTTTTATATACAAAGGTTGTCCACCTTATTCCAATCTATATCAGTTTTTTTAAAGCTTAAATGATGCTGAAACAGAAACGTTCCACCGGCCGCCAACTAACCAAGCTCATAACAAAAGATAAAGAACAGAACGTATTGTGATCCTATTGTCCAGTAATAGAAGATCTGATATGGAGAGCTATCCCGGTATCTAGATTACTTGGTCCGTATTACTAGACCCAGTTGAATGATAGGTCGCATATTCAAACACATAAACAAGTATGAGGAGATAAAACATAATTACAAACAATCAACGATATAATTAAGATTCATCATTTTAAAACAAACCAAAAACAATGAACTTTCATAAGATGGCTAATAACCCGATGTAATTAAGCCACAAACTCATTTAATTTATACAAGCGAGTAATCAAACATTGCAACGAACGATTAAAGAGAAAAGAAAATATACGATGTCTCTATGTAATCGTGATCAATGCTTGACCTATATGGCTGAATCTTTTCTTCTAAAATCGTCTCTGATCAGTATGTATAAAGAATAAGTTATTGCACACTGAAAACTCGTTTTTGAGTCTTCTATTTATAGTTACTGAAAAATACTCGATACGCCGTATCCAGATAGGTCGATAGCGGCCGTATTGGCTGGATTCCTTGAGTGGCGCGCTAGTACGTTCTATTAAATCTTTGATATCATTCCGTTAATTTACCTTGATTTACTGTATCTATCGAATAGTTTATCTCATGGATACGGCCATGTAAATAGCATGGATACGCCGTATTGAGAATTAGTCAAACGCGTTTTCTTGTGAAGTCTTGGCGCTGATACACCGTATCTCTTTAGTTGGATACGGCGTATTGGTGAATTTTCAGAAATCTTCAAATGTCTTCGTTTTAGCTTCAATTTATGCGCCTTTTAGCTTATCTTCACAAAACACTCTTGAATTACTGCATTTATCAACTTTAAAGCGATTAAGTACTAAATAATGCAATAATTATATAAAAGTAGGCAAAATAGATGAGATAAATGATATAATAAAGTGACGTTATTTGATGTCATCAGATGACATTATAGTTTCTTTAAAAACAAGAAAAATGATGGAGGTGGATGGCTAATGGAAAAACAAATTGTTAGAATTGTCATAAGCTCATGATGAGTCTGTGGTAGCGTATTGTTTTCCCGGGGATTTATGCAGGGAAAATATCGTTTTGGGATTGGTGGTATAATGAGTTTTTTTTGTTATTTTAAATTTAATGAGCTTTGTTCATCTACTTGGGACATAAGCTTATGCAAGTGCTAAATGAACACACACCACTATAAAAAAAAATTATAATGTCGTTAAATGTATATGAAAACTTGGTCAAGTTCACAATGTAACCGAGTTTGCAAAAAAACATTTTACAATTGACACAAATCGTATACAAACACTTCAATAATCCATTGGCACCGCGATATTAGAACTAGATACTTACGACACATGCAATATGAACTCATTGCGACAACGCGCGAGTGAAAATTAACAGTTAAGTCAACTCACAAATTAATTAAAGAGAGTCACATGCACATGAGCACATGATTGTTATCCAATTTTTTTTTTAACAAGATATCCAATAAATAACACCACCATTATACATTTATCAAATTGATTGATATTCACACGAACCTTCCCTTCCCTCTTTCCATTTCACATAATATTCACATTCACTCACTCATCCCAACACAACCACTCTTTTAGATCCATCCATCATTTCCTCTTCATCTTCACATAATTCAATCATATCACTCACCTTTATCATGTAACTTATATAAATTTCAAAACCATGTAAATTATGAACCAAAATTTGTTCAAATCCAATATGGGAAAAAGAATACCAGTGAGGGCTTGGTTAGGTTGTCAAATGTCAATAGTATTACTCGTGGGTGGAAACCATACCTCCTCCAGGTTTTGTACTCGTTAGTCTTTTTTTGTTTTTAATTAATTCTGTTATTTTTATCTGTTACAATTCTGTTGGAAAAAAAGTTTTATAAAAAACTATGGATTTTAAGGCTATAAAGTGGCAGATCCTACGTGGGTCTTTGACATGGCGAGTAGTTATGAAAGGGATGTTTTTTGTGTTGGCTATGGTTGTTGTTACGTGGACAAGAATTGCTAGTGAGATGAGAACAAATGATGATGAGCTTATGTTGTTGAATTTCGAAAAATGTTCCTTAAATGTTGGTAACAATGTTATGCCATTTGTTGATGGTAAGAATTGGAGTGTTGGTGTGATTAAGGAGGTGATGAATAAGGAGATGTTAAGGTTTGATTCAAGGGCATTGTGTGTTGGTGAGGAGTCGGATATGGTAGCATTGACATTGCGCGAATTGGGGTTTAAGAATGCGATCGGGGTTCATAAGTATCCGATTTTGTCCCTTTTACGGAAGAAGTTACCGGGAAAACTTGATTTTGATGCGAATTCGTTTGATTTTGTGTTTTCCGCGAGTCTTGATAGGGCGTCGGTGCCTGCGCTTGTTGTGTTGGAGATTGAGCGTGTTTTGCGACCTGGTGGTGTTGGAGTGATGCTTGTAGCTTCAGGTGGGTATAATACTCGTAGCTTGGTGAGGTCTGCGACTCCTGTTTCGTTGCTATTGAGAAGTTCTGAGATACTTCATGTTTGTGGGATTAGCTCGTTTACGTTAATCGTGTTCAAGAAACAGTTGGAGAGTGTTGCGTATTTGAAGAACTACAAGCTTCCTAGGGAGTGCCCGTCTATGGCAAAAAACAAGCCTTTTATGGAATATATTGAGCCTATTGTAGATCATAGGTCTGGAAATGCTCACGAGCTTTCATACTTGCCAAAGTTTCTAAACATTTCGTCGAGAAATAGGTTGATTTATATCAACATGGGTGCAGGGGGATTTGATCAACGGTATCCTATCCATCCTGATGCGTTTAATGTTTATGTGGTTGATCATGATGTGTCGGCTCTTACTTCACATGTTAAAAAGCCTGGTGTCACGTTTGTCTATCATCCGGGCCTTGTGGAAGATGATAAGGCGGAATCTAGTCTTATGTCTGTTGATTATCTTGAAGCTCCATTACATGAAGAACAATTTGAATTTATTGATTGGTTTAGAGAAACAGCGGAAAATGGAGACTTTGTGGTGCTTATGATGAATGCAGGAGCGAGACAGTTGAAAGTATTGACTGAGCTGTTTGCCAGTGGAGCAATATGTCATGTTGATGAGCTCTTTCTGCGGTGCTCTGATGGGGTCGATTGCAGGACTAGTTATTGTAGGGACTGCACAAGTCTCTATAATGGTCTTCGAAATGCTGGTGTGTTTGTTCACCAATGGTCAGGGGACTGAAGTCACTGAGCCGACCCCCTCGCTTTTATTTATTACTTATGTAATTGTTGTGTGGAGAATAATCTGAGGTTAACAAGCCGAATGATCGGTATCTCTCATGTATGAGAAACCTCTGTGTTTGTGTTTATTGTGTTCCTTTATGTTTAGAGGACATGAATGTGTTTCACTTGTAATGGATTATGCTTATAATTATTGTGTGTTTCTTTAAACAAGCTGTTATGCTTTGTCGCTAGACCGACACTACATGAGTTTTTATAAAACTATTTCCGAACAGACACAACTGAATCAGTTAAGTCGTTATGCTAATCTTTTGAGTTTGCAACCTTTTTTTGCCGTCATCTGGCTAAAACTGAATAAGCTCATCATTAACCCTTTTGGGTCTTTAATTTGTTACAACTCACAAGGCTATGTAGTAAAAGAACAATAGTATCAAGTATGGAATTAAAACAAATAATCTTTTCCTAATAGTAAAAGAGACCGTAAACCACATATACTTTACGCCCATTATAGTATTAAGTACGAGACGTTTAAAAACCAATGCTCACACTAGAAAGTGCTTCGAAAGGTGTCGCAGGTGCATGGAGCCAGAGCCCGGCATGTTTGTCCGCTGGGCTAGTGTTTTCCCACTTCAGAGTCTTCACCTGTATTGTACTTGTAAACAACAAATATGAGCACCCCCCACCCCACCCCTTTTGAATCACTGCCCAGCTAGCCATTCAGCATAGGGGAGGAAACATAAGTGGTCTGAAGTAAATCAATGTTTACTTATCATTGTGTGAACGATCAGAAGATGGCTTCGGTCATCCAACATTGCGTCTACATACAAATAAACAGTCGATCAAACTGCTTTCCATACCATTATTTTAAATCTTAATCCCATTTTTCAGGATTGCGCTATTAAAGTTACAAGTATGTCACCCCTCAACTCAAAAGCAAACAGTCACAAATCATAATATCCCGAACTATAACCCCAACACACTTTCCTTCCAATTTCTTACAAGATCATTTACTTCTTAAAGCTGGCAAACACAAAACTCTTGCTATACAAAAAAAAAAAATAAAAAAAAATCTTCACAACGCAACAAAAACTATTCAGTCAGTATTGATAAGAGCTTCTGTTATGCTCCCATCTGATATTTGCTCCCTTTGTAGCTTGTTACGCTTGCACCAACATAAAAAATGCGGTATAGGTCCCGCATCTCCCACAACCCAAGGATGAACTGCAACTGTCTCTAGAGTAAATCTCTGTGTTGGATCTGTTCAACAATAGCATATGAATATCAGCACAGAAACTTACAATGTTTATGTAGAGCTAAATAAACGCTCATTTGCAACTAATTTCAAATTGAGATTAGAATGTTAGTTTAGTTGAAAGATTTTTTCTGTAGCACTAACAATGATATAGGGGTGTTTGCCATTATGTTCTAAAAGTTAATATCAGACTATCACGTCGTCACGTTGCATATAATCAATTTCTAGTGTTTAGGTTTAGTGAAATTGTTTCTGATCATCTAGTTTATCTAGGGGTCAAATAATCAGTTTAAGCTACCACACAAAACTAATTCCAACAATTTGACTATTTTAAGGATCAAATTTGAATACTTAAATAATATGGATATCCAAACACCATCTCCTAAGCTAGTTTTGTTATTGCTGTTTGGTCCATTTAGAATCAATAACCTTCAAAATGTGGCAACCAAACCCTTTGTTGCATTTCTAACATATTTAAGAGTTCTTATCAGTTTCAAAGAACATCATGATTCAGAAAAAATAATTCAGACACACATACACACGAGAATTTGCTGACCTTTGCAAAGAAGACCCTCGAGTAAATTCTTGAGTGGGGGGTTCAGACCCTTAGGGAGCCGCAAAGGATCATTAACAATCTGATAAAAAAAAAAACAACACATTAGAATTGCTGATATTTGTATAAAAAATTTCAGATTCTCTTGATAATGTAAAAAGCCAAGCTGCACACCTTATCATATGTGTCTTGTAATGTATCTCCAAGAAATGGATATTGTCCCAATATCATACAGTATAATGTAACTCCAACCGCCCATGTATCAGCAGCTTTACCATGATAAGTTAGACCTATTTACAAAGAGCCAAGGGGGTCTAAGTGTGAATTTGTGAAAATTTGATGATAGTATGATAATCGTGACAATGTTATCTTTACCTAGACAGCATTCGGGAGCAGTAAAAACAGGAGTACCAGGTGAGCGTCTAAGTTCGTCTTTTTCATCCTAATAACACACAAATCAAGTAAAAATAAAGAGTTCAATGCATCAATTAAAAGAAAGTATATTATTTACGAATTTAAGCATGGGTTATTTTGCTATTAGGCACTTGTATTAGTAGGATTCCATTTCAATAAAACAAAATAATCTAAATGATATGGTTTCGATATCTTTTGTTGGGGTATATAAGTGAAACAATCATGAAAGTGTAATAACAGCTTGTATCTACTTTGCCTTTTTAAAGCGGGATGATTAAAATTGATTTCATGGACAGTAGTGAAATGGAACATGTTGGTGGCAGCATATGATAACATTATTAATTGTAAAAACATGGGGGTAACATATTTATAAGTAGGACCCTTAGAGGTATTATATGAAGGAAAAAAAAACTGAATCTAATGAAATGGCACATATTAGCGTGTTACCTCAAAAACCTGGCTAACACTGAAATCGCCAATCTTCACCGTGCCAGTGGCAGTCACGAGAAGATTATCAGGTTTGATATCACCATGCACAATATGCTGAGACCAAGATAAAACATTAAATTTAGAGAAAACATATGAAAAAAGAGAGAAACCGACAAGGTTCCTCATTTAATAAGATCATATAAAATAGCACTCCATCGCACATATTGGCAGCATTTGATAAGGTTTGGCTATTAAAACATGGGATTACTACCCTCTAATTCTACAAAACTACCCCACATAGACCTTTGTATGAAATATTGATAACTTAAAAAAAGGTTTGCTTGGACTATCTAAACACTTTTTTAGTATATCCTTCATGGAGTTTGATAGGAATATTACAAAAGTACAGGTAGTACACAATGTTCAGTTATTATACAAAACGACATGAGATATATTTTTCTAGTTAAATAATTATAGAGGTAGCTTTGACTATTATGGAAGACTCAAAGAGGTAACAGGAACTGAACGCACACTAATTTGAGAAATTTGAAACTTCACTAACTTTTTATATCAGTTTTAACTTAAATAATTAAATTAATTCTCAGTAACAAAATGTGTAATTTTTTTAGACAACCCATCAAAAGGTTGTGCTTCTTGTTTGCTTAACTATATTATAGCAAGTCAAAATGCTAACTGATTAAAGAAAGGGCATTAAAGTTAAAAAAAATATAGTTGTAAGAAGAATCGTACATGAGCATGTAGATACATCAACCCAGATACTATATCGCGTAAATATCTCCTTGAAACATTTTGTCCCAGGCCACCCGGGGGTCCAGCACCCTCGAAGACCCATTTTCCTTCAACATATTCTAGAACTGAAACAAAAATTACATAACGAAAAAAAACTTAGATACAGAAATACCTAATAACCATAGAGAAGTATAGATAATGAAAACAAAGACAAAAGGGGCAGTGGCCATTCGTACCCATGTAGAAATGATCTGCGTCTGGGTCATCAATCACCTCAATCAGATTCACGATGTTGGGATGATTTAACATTTTCATGATTAATACCTGCAGATAAGTTGATAAAACACCAAACGGTACACCACCGTGGCTATGAAAAGTGTGAATTATGTACAAGTATGTGAAGTTATAAGTATACCTCACGAAGAACATCAGTCATTGCAGTTTCAGATGGAGCAACTCGTAACTTTAACAAATGAGATTTGTGAAAGGCCTGCATTCAGATATTAAACATGGTCATCATATGAATTATGAAGTACAACTTTCCTTTTTCTTTATCTTTTCCAACTTACTGCAGTTGCCACTTGCCATGACTACTGTGAAGAGAAAGTCATAGTTCTAGGATTTAACCAAAGTTCATTAAAAATTACCTTAATTGCATAATGCTTCCCATCAACCTGGCTTCGGTAGAGAACCTGTAAAAGAAACAAGTCATGATTTGCATAGAATGTTTAATCGAGAGGGAGGGGGGAGGGGGGAAAGGCGTTGGTATAGTGTATCAGCAATGAGATAATTACCACTTTCCCGTAGCTACCAGATCCAATTTTGTATTCACGAACATACTCATTTACCATCTTGTTCCCATTCTCATCCTATGGATGAGAGGAGGCAAAACGAATATAAGTCGAATGAGCAGTGTGTTACCATAATAGTAATAATAGCACATAGATTTTAACACGTTATACATTCGGTTAAAAGAAATTCACATCCAAACAGTAAACAGAAATATTACATACAATCTCCTAGACAAGATTAAGTGCGCTAACATTATTTCACAGCCTCAGATTACAAAGGCGAACACTAGCAAGGTTTAAGATGATAGTGGGATATCAGACAAAAAAAAGGAGACTAAGCGACTCTCCGGAAGAGAGGTAGGCGATATGTATATAAAAGCATCCAATTATCAAAAAGTCATGTTTGTACTCGTACTCCACTTAATCGGGTCGCCACAGAACCTACCAGAAGGAAAGTTGCCATGCTACCAGGGTTTCAATATTTACTTCTACATATATATGGTTCCATTAGATTAGTATAAAGGGTTGATTCCATATATCCCCAATATAAACCATATACTGACATATTTACCCACATGAAAAGCATAATGCCATATTTACCCAATATTAACACCAAATCTATCATATTTACCCATTTCACTATAAACCTAATCAAAATTTATTTTTTACCATTAGATTCCCATTATACCCTCAATCACATAACTAAACAAAATTTACATTTTAAGTCAACATATCTGCTAATATCAATATACCACCATCAAGCCCCCTTAGATGGTTTTGTTACAAAATCGACTACTGGTGTGAATTGTGATATTTATTTCTGTCAATGTATTGCATATGTGTTACCTTATCGTGTGTCTTATGTGTGATGCAATTAGCAGGATATGACTTTCTTTTGATAGGTAACCGACTATTGTTAAAGACACAAATAAGGAGTATGATATGACCTTATTTGGTACACAAACAAAATAATACCGCAGATAGTTACCAAATAAAATAATATCACCAATGGGCACTCAAAACTCATGGTAGATAGATACTACAGCCATGGCCAATCAATACACAAACAAAGAAGCACTTCGGTAACGCAACAAAGAGAAGTAGTTTACTTGCTTCGCTTGACCATGCCAACAACATTCCGTTCATTTACGCAACAGAGTTTGAAGTTTTCTTTTTATTTGCTTGATCGAAGATGGAAATTTGTTTAACTATGACATGGTTGTGTCATGCATCTAAGTGCATATAAAAATGGAAATTGTTTAACTGTCTCATCAAGGTTATAACGGGAATTTAGTGGTGTTGTAGATTTGGTGTTTATATTGGGTATATATGACATTACGTTTTTTAGTTGGGTATATATGTCATTTTAAGATTTAATTTGGACGTATATGGAATTAACCCTAGTATAATGATACGATCCAGCGCTTTTAAGCAAATTTTATAAGTGCAGGGGCTGATTTAAATTAGTTGTTTCTATTATTATTAGTTTCCTTTTATATGTATTAGCTTGGTGGACAAGTTGAGTCTATTATTTATAGGGCATTAGGGTTACAGGTTTTAGGTATGCAGAATTTGGTTTGGAGTCATTAGACATTGGGAGGTCACCTACATCTCGAAAGTAGGCACTATCTTGTTCTTTATTTTCGTTCTTTTGATATTTTAATAAGAATTTAGCCTCGGTTGTCTCTTAACTTGTTGCTGAAATTTCCCTAATACGGCAATACCAATAAAAAGGAATTGGGTTTGGGATCTCTTTG
>BQNB010137709.1:4979-17807 GCA_026074375.1 Tanacetum coccineum
ATCTTTTTTCCTCTGCGTACAGCCGTACACGAATGAATGTATCATGAATCTACGTTTGGGAGTTGTTTAGCAACTTTTTTACACTTAAATCCAAAACTAAAAGAAAATATCCGTTGCTTTTGTCCTCCAGACATTTGTGTTCCTAATTCTTCCACCTTAAGGAAGTACAGCAGCGGATAAGCTATTTAATTCTCATGACTTGTGATGTAATTATCGTCACCCAAGATCAATATTCATACGACATTTATGTCGTATATAGTGGTGATGATTGTGGATACCTTATTTATAATTATTTGGATTCAATAGTAGTTAGAATCAAATTAGGAATGCAAGGATTTTTAATAACATCACAACAGTATTTTGTAATGTGTTATTTACAACATAGGCAGGCAAGTTTTTTTTATTCATATTAGACACTAATCTTTGTAAAGTTACTCCCACCTTTTTCTAAGTCTTTTTCTATATGTTTTTGACACTTATACTTTTATGGTTAACTCTCTCTTTTTCATTATGTAAAAACGTGGGGTGATTTTTTTTTGCCAATTTTGAAAATATTTTGACTTTTCTAATTAAAAATTATTTAAAAAACTTAAAAAAGAAAATCTAATTAAAAAAGATATTACTAAATTTAGTATGATTTGATTTTTTTGAAATGCGAATACCCCACTTGACGTTTTCCTTTACTAAGTAAAAGATATGAGTATTTTTGACGAAAGTAGCGGTAATTGCACCTGCGATTAGCCGTAGCTCTCCTTATATTATAAAAACATTCTTTTAACATAGTTATAGTTGTAAATTGTAAGTGTAAAATGACATAAATAAACATCGAAGAAAAAAGCTAACTAAATATTAAATGAAGTAGCAAAAAAGAAATATGTAAAGAAAAACACTTGAAAAGTAAGTGGTGAAAAAATGTTAATGCTTAAAGCTCTTAGAGCGCTAGGTGTCGTAATGCCGAGTCGGGCTTTATGCTGACGCGGCACGGCATTACGACGTGTTACGATACCGGGGTCGAGGATGTTGCAGCGCCGTGGGTGCGTACGTTACACGATCAACGTGCGTTGCAATGCATTCTCTCTTCTTATTCTTTTTTTTTGCGTTTTAAATGGGTTTTTTGTGTGTGTATGTGTTGAGTGTGTGTGTTAACAATGTGTATTTTTAATGTGTGTGCTTTTTAGTGTGTGTTTTTACACCTTTTTCGTGTGTGTATATCTTGAGCAAGAAGACAATGATGAGTGAGAGATCCAAAATGGAAAAAAATGCGGAGAAAAAGGATATATTTATTGATCTACCTCCTATAGTTATTGTCGATGTCACACAAAAATATTTAACAAGTGTCCGCAGTTACATTTTGGCATGTCTTAAAGACTTAAAAACGATTGTACACATTACATTTTGGTATGTCTTAGAAACTTAAAAGACAATTATATATGTACTCGGGTAATAGGACACCGTTTCTACAAGATCATTGCTAAGATTTTGTCTAACCGGCTTGTTAATGTTTTGGGGGACATTGTTAATGAAGTGGGACATTGTTAATGAGTGCAAATCATGGTTAGTCGAAAGAACAATGTTAAGACGGTCGTTTCCTTTTACTGAGATCTCTAGTGGTGTACCAAAAATTAAGGATGAAAACTTAATTTTTTTAGGTCGATTTTGAAAAGGCTTCGTATTTTCGTTTAGATGAGTGATCTTCTTTAGATGACTGTTCAGCCGATAGAGTTTCGGTTTCAGGTGTAAAATGGCGTAATGGATTCAAAGTTGCTAACTTTTCTAAGGGTTCTATTCTTGTCAATGGATGTTCCGAATGAGTTTCAATTTATAAAGGGTTGAAACAAGGGATCCTTTATCCCCCTCTCCTTTTATCCTCGTGATGGAAGCCTTCCATTTTATTTTTCAAAGGATCGTAACGCGTGGGATGTTTAAAGGTATTGCGTTTTGATCAATTTTGTTTTTCGCATTGTTCTATGCGGATGATGCTATTTTTCATAGGGCGAGTGGAGTGCGGGAGAATATTTACTTTGTTCAGTTTGAAATGTTTTTTATGCTTGGCTCTTAAGATTAACTTGAACAAAAGTAAGATAAATGGGATTAATGTGGAAAATGCTGGTCATCCAAGCGGTGCAAAGTTGGATGTCTCGTTCTACAAGTTGTCCTTTTTACTATTCTTGGGACTAGAGTTGGGAGGTTTATGACACGTGTATCAAGCATGGCAAGAGATAGTTGAAAAAGTGAAGTCTCGGCTTTCCCCACTCATGCGTCTATCAAAAATTAATCTATTGGTGGTCGTATTAACTTTTTGAAATGGTTTTAGGATCTTTCTCTGTCACTCTCTCTCACTCTCGATATTATTTTCAAAGTTCTTCAAAGGTGCTTCATATCTGGTCTTATTCAGAGTCATTTCTTTACTCGCGCAACTGCTTCCGCGGTAGTAAAAGGCTTTTGTAGGTTAAATGGAACATGTTTTGACAGACAAAAAAAACGAGGCGGGAGGTGTGTTAGCTATTCTGCGTTTAAAAACAGAGGCTTGATGGTTAAAGTGGGTTTGGACAGTTTCTCTCCAAAACGATTATTTGGACTAAAGTTATTGTGGCTACTCACGATGTGAGTGGTAAAATTCATCGGAATGGACTTTACTGGCAAATCATGAATTGGCTTTCGATTTTGAGTGAAGTTGATCTCTACAAGAAAAGGTATGTACGTTTTGATTTATTGATCATAAGATGGGAAAGGGGTGGTCCACCAATATTGGTTGGATCATGGCATACTAGGGGCCATTTTTTACCGACATTTTCCAGGATTATACGCGTTGAATCTCAAGGATGTTTACTGTTAGTTCCAAGATAGGCGACACGAGTTTGGTTGCTCCTATTCCGTCGAATTCCTAGGGGGGTATTCGAGCAATCAATTCGCAGCTTGGTAGAATGGTTTCGTTCTGTCACTATGTCACCTTCGGTGACAGATGGAATTGGTAATCTGGAGACCGCTCCTCGGCTATATTTCGGTGGCCCTCTGCTGTAGACGTATCGATGTGCGCTCGCGACGCGCTCTCGAATAATGGACGAAAGAAACTAGATGGGTTAAGTGTGTCCGATAAAAATTAACGTTCTAGCTGGTGAAAATCTAGACCGATGGCTTACCTACCCGGTTCAACATTTCTCGTAGAGGTATTGATAGTTAGAGGTATTGCACATTAGGATATGTCGTGTCCATTTGTGATAATGCCTCATTCGATAGAGGACCCATTTGTTCTTTAGGTGTGGATTGGTTCGGGACATTGCTAATAAGGTTTTGAGTGGTGTAATTTGGAACACGCCCAAACTTAACTCTATGAGAATGGTAGTTTGGCTTTGTTCAATTCGTTTGGATTATCCAACCTCAAAAGATGTTCGAAGGAGTTTTGGTACTTATTTGGTGTCCATTTGGTGGTACGTTTGGATCTATCGAAACAAGCTCCTATTTGACGAGAGAAAACCTTCGAAGTCGATGCTTATTGATAATGTCATTGCTAGTTCTTTTTATTGGTGTAAGTATAGATCTAAAGCCTCGTTCGGATGGAACGAATGGCTCAAAAACCCCTATATTATTGTTTTGTAATCTAGCTCCTTGCTAGTTTTTATTTCTAATAAAATCGCCGTTCCAAAAAAAAAAAAAAATAGGACACCGTTTCGTTTGGCCCAAAATCACTCGGCTCAAAAAAAAAAAAAATACAAACTTATCCCTAAATTATGTAAGAAGTTATAAAATTACCTTGTACTTTTAGCTATTTACAATTTTTTATACGACAAACTTTATTTATCTAATATATAACAAATATCTAGTGATTTCTTCATAGAAAAATACACCGTTGAAAAGATCTTAAAATTGTGAACAAACTGAGTCAGATATTGTAACGCTTATGAGTTTACGTACGATTTTATAAAAAAACGTTGAAGTTTAACATATGTTTATTTCAGAAAAAAAAAAGTTTCAAAACACACATTTACATATCCAATAACTTTAAAAACTACCATAATGTTTTTTTAAATATAAATTTAATATAAAAATAACGATAGCTACCATGTACATTTAGCTATTTACGTTTTTTTTAAATAAACTTTATTTATCAAACATCTAATAAATATTTAGCGATTTCCTTATAAAAAATATAGCGTTGAAAAGGTGTTGAGATTTCGAACAAAATAAGTCTAATATCGCAATGCTTTTGACGTATGTACGATTTATAAAAAAAATATTTACCTCTAATATATTTTTTTGCAAAAAAAAACTTCTAAAACACATCCTTAGCAAACTAATAAAGTTAAAAATTACTCATTTTCAGCGTCTTTAAAAAACTAACAAAATACGTTTTCCACAATGGAAAATACAAAAACTAGGTTAAAAGTAGCTTTGTGTTATCTGTTCGTTATACATAATAATATAAGTTCACTAATATATAGCATAATTCTTGTCTAGAGATAATAATTTTACAAGAGTTTTTTATTTTGACTTTATAAAAGACAGTTTATTAATAAGTATTTGTGTTTCCGTATCAAAATTCGGAGTTAACGTGTGAATTAATTGTTGAACAATCGAAGTATCCAACTCAACTGTTGGAAGATTTTGCTGATGGGACCAGTAAGTTTGTTAAACATTCGTCGTCTTTTTGGGTGACGCATGTGAAAATTTAGATTTGGAGATGTACTATCGTAACAAATAAAACGAAACAAATTGGGTATAAGTTCGGTATAATAATAACTATATAACGTGTCATGATCTGATAAAATAAGCCCACATGGTCTGATGGTCATGTGCAATATGTTAGCATTCATAATGCTGGATGTAATAGGGTCATCATAATCCACATTATCCATTTTTTTTAATTATAGTTTTTGACTTCTGGACCGGTAAGTCCCCTCTGGTTTGGCTTGGTTGGCTCGGCAACTCGACCGAATCAAACAAGAGACAAATACCAGCCAAGGACTAGTTTTTGGACGTGTTTGTTTAAAAAAATAAAATTGAATAATACATTTTTCTCCTTTAAATACCACATTCTCTTCTCAAGTCTCACAAAACTCATGATAACGTTCAAATTATACATATTTCTGGAGGCTTTATTTACTGTTATGATCATTTCTCGTGAACTTTTGATACTTAATTGCATAAAAACGTGTGCATGTTCACTTGAAGATGGTTCGTGAAAAGAATGCAAGAAATAAAGAAATTATCCCAAAGTTAAAACTCTCGTTGGATTTACGAAGAAAATAATACAAGTCCAGAAAAATGTAAGAAGTGCGTCGGTTTTGCAACCTTGTGTGACGCACTTCGAGCCCCAGGTCAACAAAGTCAACTAATATCAAACACGAAGTACGACGGTTTTGAAAATGAAGTGCGCCGCACTTTCAACTGCATTTATGAAACTTTGGCGCCAAGTACGCGATGTGCGACATACTTATATATTTGTGTTGAAGACCATGACACCCAAAAGTATTATTTAATCACTCCTATGTTCAGTTACACACACACATTATTGCCAACTTCCTCCCCAAGTTTTATCACTCATTTCTAGACGAAAAACATCAAGAACACATGATCAATTCAGATTAAATTAAGGGTTTAGCATAGTTTGGTATTTGAATACTCGGTTTACTTGTGACACTTGTGTAATCTGGTGATCCATCCGCGCTTTGTATGTCTTCCATTTACCCTTATTTACCTTTTGTGATCATGAACTCGTTTGCCATGATAGGCTAAATCTCTTTTGATTGCTTGGATATGTAAATATAATAAAGTGATGTTTACTTATGCATTGATCTTACTAAATTTCATGTTTATGTTATAAACCCGCTGTGCTTTAAGTCTTGCTGTTCTTGTTTATCACTATTGATCATGTATGCTTGTTTGTATAGGTCGAAAGAACCAATTAGTGTTATGCGATTATACAAACTTGTCTATGCGTTTTTATCCTCTAGTTGGAGGAATCCGTTTAGGAAAATTGGTAATTAGCTAGACTCTATGTGTTGTGCTAATTCTATGATAACCCACTTTACTGGAAAACATAAGTCTTGAATTGAAAACAGATTATCTTTATGCACAATTTATGAAAAAGTGCTTTTGATGAGAATCGCCATATTGTGAATTGTAGTCAAGACTTGTTCTTATATATCTATCCAAAATGTGATCATTGCATACACCAAATTACTGAATAGTATGAACTATCCAAGTAATCATATTGTCTCATTATTGAATAGGCTTAAAAATCCCTTATTTGCTATTTGCTTAGAATTTCCTTTGTTTAAGTTTGAAATATTCAGTGATTTAAAGAACATACAGAACTCCCTATGGGAACGACATGGTCTTATCTGAATTATACTACAAAACGAGGGTTATACTTTACCCATGTGTTTTGGTAAAATCGGTAAAACTAACATATATAAATTTAAAGCTTTCGAAACACATCAACTCCCAAAACCAAAACACCAAAATCTCGACGCCAACAAAACGTTCTAACAACAACCGACCTCAATTTTCAATTAACCGGGCACTCACCACCTATTAGTTTTCAACTAATGACATCAAATAGTTAATACTTTTCTATATCAAATTCCCGTGTTTATTGCCTTATTTTATATGATTTTTATATGAATCTGGTACTTAATTCGTTCATGTTACAAGTTCAGGTAATTAAGGCATTGGAATGAAAAAGATGCGGAAAATGGCAAAAAGGACTTAATATAAAGTATCAAGAACGATGAAGGACCAAAAGTGTGTATTTATTGTGAAGTTTTCTATTAAGGACTAAAGATAAAAATAGCAAGTTCGATGGAGGATTGATCTTGCACAACTCTTATGAAGTTTCAAGGACGAGAAGTAAAAATAACAAGAACGATGATGTGTTTTTATTGTAGAGTTTGGAATAATAAAGCACAAGGACCTTGGATGAAAATCAAGGTTGCAAAAATCGTGAATCATTAGCCGGGCGGTCGACCACCTTGTAGCTTGTAATCGGTCAAGGCGAGATTAATCGGATTGGCATTTTTGGCAAAATTTAGGTATTTTTGGCAAGTTTTGTGTATTTACGTCGAGTTTTAGATATTATTAGCAAGTTTTTTTCTAAAAAACAACTTGTAATAGATTTAAGCAGTTAATATAAGTGATCAAAACAACTTTACGGTGAGTTTTAGGTACTTCCGGCAAGATTAGAAGGTTTTCGGCAAGTTTGACCACCGTTGATCGCCGTTGACCACAGTTGACCTATTTGTTTGACCCTGTTACATTAATCGGCAAGGTTGGTGGCCTTGTAGCGTCTAATCAGCCTTGTAGACCTTGTTTTGAAACACTGATGAAAATATAAAAGAATCTCAAAAGGCTAAAATCGGTCAAGTCATCGATACTTTCATCAACCAATCATATTATTTCATGTTGTAAAACTACGACATAGTCTAAGTCTTTAACTACGGCGTAGTTATTATGGACTAAAAGGGGAAAGTCGCGTTGGAAAACTACGGCGTAGTTCGACACTTACAACTACGCCATAGTTAGTTCGAAGACTATAAATAGAGGCCGAATTCAGCCTTAATCATCACCTATTCTCCCCCACCCCCCCCTCTCAGGGTACGACTATGGCACCATCCTAAGTCGTTTTCCAGCCATCATCCACTACTTTTCAAGGGAGAATTCGCATACAATAATCCTCGTTATTAGTTCAACATCAATTAATATGTATCATACATTATGTTTAATTCGATCAATGTTTTATTCATTACTGTTTGTGTAATTTACAGTATGATCGGCTAATTACGTTTGTGTTAGCCATGTTATGATTATTATGAGTTATTAGCTCTTTTGTTTATTTAATTCTTCTCCTGGATAATCTGTGTAGTATGCTTGTAGATTCTTGTGTTCCTTTCTGAGTGTTGATATTAGGTTGAGTGTGTGCTAGGTATTAAGTTATTCTCTGAATCCTAACATGCATGATTGACTTCTAATGATCAATCTTAGTAGTTATTCGACCTAAGACCATTATTAGGCGATCCCTCAGTAATATATACATGGTAAGGAGTGTGAGCCATGTTAATAGAAAAGCATATCTCATAGGTTAGTTGGAATTCTTAACCACTGCGAACTGAGAATAGGTCAATTCCCTTCGCAGATTCATTTCACTCAAGGGTCATATGTTAGGCGAGAATGCGGTTTCAAGCCTAACGAATTTAGATACCTCTAGGGGAACATATAAGTAAACATTGCACCTTAGAGTTAACTCATAACAAAAATAACTAGGTTAGCACATTTTCTTCCCTTGATTGGTAAAACCAATTTAATTCTGGTTATTTATTTTCTTGCAATTTAATCATCAAGACAGCTTTTAAAACGTGACAACCTTTAAACTCTGATTTTAGATCGCCTATTAGCTCTTGGGAACGACCTCGGATTTACCAATCCTACATTACACATGACCTGGTTCTTTTATCGTTAGTGCGTTGTAGAACATAGGTAGTCGAGTTTTATAAATTTAAAACTTGGTAAAATAATTTAAACATAAATCACGCATCAAGCTATTGACGCCGTTACCGGGAAGCTGAATAGGTTTTGAATTTGAGTTTTTTATATATTTTTTTATATTCTTATTTCAGTATTTTCCAATTTCTTGTTATTTTTTGTTTTCATTTTTTGTGAAAAATCTACTGGTTCCTCCTGTTTAAAATTCAGGTACATTAATCTGTTGGTGTCATGGAGGTGGAATGATATTAAGAAAATAACGCTGGATGAATATGTGGAGTATAAAGCCGAGAAGGAAAGGCGATTTTGGAAGAGTATCCGATCCAAAGGTAGTCCAAAAAGGGATGAAGTTTTGGTATATTCGGATTCTGATGAGGAGGATAAGGAGTATTATAGGCTATCTCATGTACTCCCATATTTTCAAACTCCTCAACCATGTACCAAATTTAATTTTATAACCCATAGTAGTAGTGAAAAAGTTGACATTGATAATATGACCATAGAGGAATATGAGAGGTATGAATTAGCAATGTCAAGGAGGAAGAGTGGAATATAGGAACCCACTTATGGTTTTACAAGTTTTTTAATCAACCATCACACACACCTAGCACTCCTTTGGATAAGAAGGATTCCGGCTTAGATGAGATCTTGGATGACTTGTTTAGAATAAGAGCTGAAAACCTGAAAAGAATAGAGCAAGAAAAAGTTCAGAATGGGTGTGATGATGACATATCTAGGGATACAAACCATGAAAGTGGTAATCTTCTTAACTTTCCTATTTTCCCGTTACTAATGAATTTGCTAGTGTTTGTGAACAGGATGTAGACAACATTAATGTCTGGGAGAAAGATGAAGCTCGGGTGGAAGATTGTGATAAAGGGGATATATATGAAATTTAGGATATTACAATCGAAGACATAGAAAGGCTTGGTAGCTACGCACACCTACCGTATATACTTTAGTGTAACCGTATGTGCCACTGATTCCATTCCCTGATGAAGTGAAGGTTGTAAGGGAAGAGGAATCGGATAATGACATTGATAGTATTTCTATACAGGTTCCTGATGTAATGGACGACGTGCTACAACCTTTGATCCTACAAACCATACACACCACACAACCTGACAAAGATTATGTAGCACCGGCTACCAAAACAATTTTGGATGAGCTTTTGGAAGAATTCAAAGACGAGATCTTGAATATTACCGTAGTTGACGAGGAGGCTGGTTTTAACCCTACTAGGGATATAGTGGAACTTGAGCGCCTAATTGCTACAAACCATCAGTCGTATTTTATAGAGATAAAGGTGCTTTCGTGTATCGTGAAGACAAATGTTGAACATGAAACCTTTATTTGACAAATGAATCCACTATAAAGACTAAGCCAATCAGCAAAATCATCAACCAAAACCAGTAAGAAATGGAGGGAAATGACATCTCATCTGAGGTATAATTTTAACTTATCATTTCCTTAACCCGTATTAACTATACACCCTCATGGTGTTTACTGCTACTTTCACCCACACTTGATATAAGGAGGGGATGAAACACCTATACTTGGAAATGGGGTGAAGTCAAGGTCGTGACTCGAACAAAAACAAACGCTTCATGGGAGCCACCCCATGCCTATCTTTTAAATTATGTTTGGTCTTATTCATTCCTGCATATAGTATTTCGTTTAGTTTTGTGTTTCCTTAACCCTGTTTGTAAGTCACTATGGCAAGGAGATAGAACATCAAGATCACCTTGGTTAGTGTTTAAGTGGAGATTATTGGTTGCAGACTGCAACTACGGCGTAGTTATACCCCTTGACTACGCAGTAGTTAATCCAAGTTTTTAAAACTTTGGTGTGTTTCCCTTAACTACGTCGTAGTTCCACTATTGGACTATGTCGTAGTTGGTCTGAGTTATTTAGAGTTTTTATGTTTTCACTTAACTATGGTGTAGTTACACCATTAGACTATGTCGTAGTTCACTTCTACAAAGCAAAATATTTTTTCTAAATAATATGAATTTAAAAACCGTGTACATTTATTAAACGAAATTTGTGGGTATGTTCCCTGTAAGCCCTCACGAGACTTCACTCGTCCACTCAGGACACCGAGTGGTTTAAAAGGCTTGTTGCATACGCTAAATGTAACCGTGATTCCTACAAAAGTTAGTTAGGTTTAAATTTATTTTTCTTGGATGATGCACATGGTTGTTGTTAAGTGAGTTCAAGTATATGGATGGTGGATCAAGACTTTCAAGATAGGACATTGATGTTGCTCGAGGAAACATATATGGAGCATGTATCGACACATGCAATACTTTTATCATACTAAGCAATTCCTAGGGGAGTACTTTGGTTCCATTTCTAACCCTTCTTATTTAAAATTTGTATGATTAGTATGACCCAAGTGGGGGGAAAGGATTATAAATAGACACCTACTTGATAATACTTGCCTTTATTTTTCTAGTTATTACTGAAAAATATTTCGTTACTAAAATTTTGACATGTTTTTCATTACTTAACTAGTTTAATCTTAACTGAGCACACCTACCTACCCTATATTTCCCATTGTGTAAGGATAAGCCTTTCCATTTTCCCCTTATACATAATCCAATAAAAATGAGTGTGTCGGTGGCTGTAGTAGACTTTAGAACTTGGCTTGGTATATCTTTTCTAGACCACCATAATGAGCATTGCACTGAGGTAACTTAGTGTAATCGATGTAGCATGGATAAAAGGCAAATTTTAGAATTAACCCAAATAGCCTATATGTGTATGTGTTTATTGACTGTTCACACTGATTAGTTAATCCCCATGTTAAACCCTTTGTTGCACTCACCTTTAGTGCAAGATACCCCTAGTACAACCTGTTAAGCCATTCCTTGTGTTAAACCCAATATATGTTTGTTTCGTTACACCTTACACCTAGCCTACCCTGTAGTTTCTTTAGTCCATAGTCGGGAATAGCTTGTTTAATTTTGGTGTCACTGGTGAAAGTCGCGGGTTAGGATAGAGGATATTTACAGGAAAGTCAGGTTTGGAAGGTAGTTGTTCTCAAGTGGGGGGATGCTCGTGTATATATGTGTCTTATTGTAATTCCTTTTCATTGTATCCTTGTCTTTCATCAAAAGTTATATCCAATAAAAATAACACACAAAGAGCATGCAAGCAAGTGTTTATTAGTATTAGTTTGTTTAAAGCTGATCATTAATATAAATCAGCTTATATGTCATATAGTATAGTGGTAGTATTCCCACCTTGTTGCACAGATGGGCGATGCTTGAACATAATCCGTTTCTATGTAAACGGGTATCATTTATAAACCCGTACCATTTCTATCCCTCCTTTCTATTTGGTTCGTATTTGTATAATGAGGGCATTGTACATCCCAAGTGGTGGGAAGGGAGATAGAAATGAGTGATTTTGGAGTATTTGGTTAGATTATGTGTTGATTTTACCCAATTTTTTTTTAAAAATAGCACATAGTTTTTTGTCCATTGATGAAGAAGGCCGAGTTAATGCGTCTTTCTTGCCTAGTTTATGGAGATTATAAGGCATTACTTTACACATTATACGCATTAAATCGTGTATTTTGAAGACCCCTAGACTCTTGACCCTTGAATTTTACTTATGGGAATGAATAAGATTAATGACGCCTTGATTGCGGACTTAGGAAACTATTTGTTTGTTTATTTTTCATTTTACACCAATTATAAATGTTTCCCATGTCTTTATCCTACCCTTAATCATTCTTAATCCTAACCTTTAGCTTACTCGAGTTAAGGATTTGAGCAATCACATGTGTCTCGTTCAAAGATTTGGACGAGCATTTGTGGTTTTGTCGCTTTTTTGGAGTATTGGTATTAGCAAAGATTGAATGACTCACCCTGTTAGCCTTTGTGTTGTGTTAACCCATTCACCTTTTACAATAGTTGCATCTAGACTCTAGTGGTGAAGATTAGTATCCTTGTCAAGCATATGATTGAATACTCGCCATGACTGAGCAGTTGAGTGATCACCAAAAATGAAACACATAGATTAGTGAGAGTATGTGTGTGATTCGTTTTTCCTTTCATGAGGTGTTCGGTTTAGAATTTTCAAGCTTAGGTAATTTTTAAATTCATATTTTCCAGTTTCTACTCGGAAGATATCTTTTTGAGAATTATTTAAAAAGTTCTACTTGAGGGCAAGTAAAAGTCAAGTAGAAGGATATTTGATGACATCAAATATTTAATACTTTTCTATATCAAATTCCTGTGTTTATTGCCTTCTTTTATATGATTTTTATATGAATCCTGGTACTTAATTCGTTCATGTTACAGGTTCAAGTAATTAAGGCATTGTAACAGAAAAGATGTG
>BQNB010137710.1:0-17806 GCA_026074375.1 Tanacetum coccineum
TTCCTATATCTTGTTTGTTGTACTTGAAGTAGCACCCCAATGTTACTATTCCGCTGCTACCTGATTTTGGGGATGTTACACAATTGGGGGTCGGTTTATCTCATTAATATAAACCATCGGGGGGTTGGTTTATCCCATCAACATAAACCATCTATCTCGTTTATTTTCTTGTCTTTATTCTATTATCGATTCGGTTCGTATCAATTGGTATCAGAGCTGTTTTGATTCTAGGGTTCAAAAAAAAATTCTTCAAAATCAGTCATGACTAACAAGGAGTATCTTACACAAATGAACGAACGATTTTATAAAGTCCATAACAAATTGGAGGCTATACGAACTGAATCAGCCCGTAAACATAAAGAGCTTATGGATCTATTGAAGAATAATGCGTTTTCAAGTGGTCGCGCTAAGGAGGTTGAAGAATGGGAAAAGTGGCGTGATCTTAACAGAGCTCAACAAGCATCCGACGATATAATATCAAATCCTAAATCACAAATCTTTCCAACGAAGAATGTGATGATGGATAAGACCGGAAGAACACCTGGTTCCATGTTCTGCTGAGGAAATTGTAAAGTTTCCAACACAACCTGAAAAAATTAGTGAAGATGGTGGTCATTTGAAGGAGTTTCAGGATGTTTTAACCGGGGATGAAGTTGATATTACGGGACCACTTATCACAGTAGAAGATGAGCCTCTTATGATGCTAGGATCAGATCTAAACACTATTAAGGAAGACTTCTCTAATGATCTTGATGGACAACATTCGGCAGACAAAAGTAAGCCATATTATAACACATTGAGATGCCAGATTATGATGTTAAAGTGGGGGTACGTGATCTCTATTGGGCAGATTTGTACAAATGTTCGGTTGAAACAAGAACCGGTTCCTGCTCAAAGAAGAACATGGGATCCTGGAATTACTCACGGGGACATTCTAAAGCAACACCTTGAGGACAAGGTGTTTTTGGAGGCGGAAATATTGATAAGAACCTATTTAATAGTTTTCTTATCAATATTTACTAGTTTGTTTTATTATATAATCTTAGTCAAACTATTTAATAGTTTCCTTTATTACATTTTCTTAGTCAATAAGTCTAGGATATCTTTCATTATAAATATGAGATTAGGATTGTATTCTTACTATGTGGAATGAATATTAAGTATTGTTTTGTTTATCAATTGGGGGGTCGGTTTATCTCATTAATATAAACCATCGGGGGGTCGGTTTATCCCATCAACATAAACCATCTATCTTGTTTATTTTCTTATCTTTATTCTATTATCGATCTGGTTCGTATCATGGGGTCATGTAATATAAAAGGTTTTTTTTTGGCTATATGGGTTTTTTTAATATAATTTTATGGGATTACGTGTGCCTTAAATGACAATCGCGCGTTAATGTAGGGCATTTTTAATTGTATTTATTTTTTTAATAGTGCGGGTTTATTTTTTCGGTATCATGTTTAATGGTTTGTTTTTTTTTCTTATATGAGTTTATGTTATGCGCGTTGTTGCGAGGCGTTAGAATTTTATTATTTATTTTATTATTATTTTTATTTTATTATTATTTTTTTAGTGCAAATTTATTTTAACGACACCGTTTAATGCAATCTATGTTTATAACCTTGTCGATTAGTTTAAAGTTATTAGGTATCGAAAGTGTCTCCGCGAGTTTTTTTTATCTGAATAAATCGGTACTTTTGTAATAATCTATTTTTTCCCCTATTTTGTGCCAACATTTTTTTAAAGAAAAAAAACACCAATTAGGCCGGCCTAAAGTGAAACCCCAATAAATTGGCCCAAAGTTGGAGCCCAACAAAAAGGTATTAAATGGGCTGGCTGAAACGACGTCGTTTCAAAAGTTGAGGCTACATTTTATAAAAAAAAAATTTCTTATTATATTAAACATAAACATTTTTTATAAAATCGTGCGTATCTCGGAAGCATTGGAATATTGAACTCGTTTCAATGAGTCGGCATAAATAAAGTTTATTGTATAAAAAAATCGTAAATAGCTAAAAGTTGAGGGCCCGTTGCGTAATTTTTTTTAACTCTAATTTGGTTTGAGCCGGTGACAACTTTTTTTTTATGTTGGGCCGTTGTTGGGCTGCCGTTTTCGCCGGCAAAGCCCGACGTCAAAGCGACGTCGTTTCCCACGATCTATAGTATATAGATATAATAAATATTATACGTATACGTTTTTTTTAAAACAGTAGCAATGTTTTCCAATTGAAAAAAAATGTGTGCCCATTAATGTTTGATACTTTAATAACCATTTATAAGCACGATTTGAGATACAACTAGGAGCTAGGTGGTTTTGAAGTTGAATTTAATGATAAAGAAACTCAAAGATGACCAAAAACATAAATGCCAAAGTCTAAAATAAAAAAACCAAAACTTTATAAAGTTCATAATCCACGACGATAGTGAGATTTGGGGTATCTTTGGCAAAAATAGTTGTTAGCAGTAACTGTTTTTTTTTTTAAATGCTACTTCATGGAGTTTTAGAAAATGAGCATTCCAAAAAAATAGACAAAGCTACATGTTGCTTGCCAAAAGAACATTAAAATTCACCGCTCCTAAAACCTTGTGACTGCGTATACTTGTCGTATATATGTACCTATAGCAAGTCCTAATATTCGAAAACGTGAAGGGGGCGTATGGTATTGGTGTAGTTCTAAATAAAATGTGACAAGTGACAGTAAGTAACTAAGTATGTATATACGCATGAATCATAGTTAGCTCTCATCATGGTTATACACCTTATACCGTCTACCATACGAGTTGCCAACCCTTCCTAACCCGTTGTACGTTGCCTTTTGCTTATTTTCTGAGCTGGAGATGCAGTTACTTTTATTCTTCGTTTCTTCATCTCCCTGAAGAATAAAAATGCACAAATAGTACGTTAGGACTTAGGAGACTGCTTTTTTGCTTATATGTCACTTGTAGCAAATAGCTAGTAGTTATTATGACTCACCTGCAACGACGTATTTCGCAAGTGGAATCTGCACAAATTTGTGAGTTTTGACAGCATGGGTAGGTACACTCGATGTTCTTATTCTTACATCGAGAGGCATGACCTAAAGCATTTGGAAGCGCATTCACCTGCATCACAAACATTCTGTTATAAGCATTGTTTACAAAATACCATAAACATAATAATCACATTTTAAAAACCACTCCTCATTTCTTACCGTCACTTTTTGCTTCTCAGGTTCTTCTTTATTTTTGGTAATTTCAGGGATAACTTCTGTTGAAGGGTGAGTTAACTTGTGATTATGACATGTGTCACCTTTAGTCTCATAGCATGATTCGCAAACGTATAGATTAGGGCAGCCATCACACTGCCAGCATTGATCAATTGGGACATGATTATTGCAAAGAGTGCAGACTGGCTGGATAACGAGCATGTGTGTGAAATGATATAAAATCATCATGGAGGAATATTTTGCATGCGCGAGTGTGTTGAACTGATACTGAAATAATTCACACTTGTTCAAGAAATCATCTCGAGTTTCAAAGAAATTATTTATAAGCAACCCATCTCTATCGGTGGTATCACGAGGTACATTGCTCAATATGCCCTGAAAATAACAAATAATTAAATGATATTTACTAATTTAGTTATTTGCAATATATATTAACAAAAAAGAAACACTTAATTTGATTTCGTGGGTCACCTCAGAAAGCTCGCTCAGCTCAGAGACTCCACTTTTTTTACCAGAGCTGCATTTGTGCATTTGTTTGGGGGAAGGAAGTTTACCCGAGTCAAAACATCTTGAACATAACTGAATCTTGTTGCATTGGTTGCAAACCCATCTGCTTCCATGTAACATTTCTTCATGGCAAGATGTGCACGTATGCTGTAAACGAACAATCATAAGGTTTTCCTTGTTTGGCATAATCTTGTCACCGAGCTGTAGAAAAAATTTAAAAAGATAAGGGCAAGCAGAAAATATTAACACCAAATATGAAATAGTTTTTAAGAAAAATAATTACTTGTTGCATCACTAAAACATCCCTTGTTGGATTGTCTTGTCCCAGAGCCTTCAAAATTCGCTTATTAGGTAACTTTCTACACAATTTTCCCAAGCTTTCTTCCTCCGCAAGTTTCTTACTTATAGTTTCTGCAGCCCCCAACCAATAAGCACCATCGAAATATGGCAAACGTGCTGCTGTTATCTTATTGTTTTCTTCTCTTTTAGGAACGAAAAACTGTTTGTGTAAATTATTGACGTCCACCACAATCCCTCATTGCTGCTATATATTAGCCATTAATTTGTACCTAACCTAGAAAATTGTTTATACCGATCTCATGTAACTGCTAGGCAACTAGATGAAGAACTAAAAAGTTGCAAGTTAATATTACAGGAAGAAAAAATTACAAAATAACATACCACTTTAGTAGCTTGTCCTCCTTTGGTGTTTTCTGAGTTTCGGGACGACAATTAAAGATATAATCTTGACCTTTTACAACAAGACACGACCATATATAACACGTCGAAAAACCTCGTTCTTGCAATATTCAAGGTAACCAAATCGCGCAATTCAAGAATTTTCGCGATAAGTCAAAATGACAAAATTATACCAAAAGATAGCAACAAAATGAAAAGAAAACAAAAAATACCAATATTTCGTGGTAGACAAAAGTACGAAGAGACTCGCCACTTGAGGTTTTTCTTTCTGGTTGAAAGTACTTGACGGAATCGAGATATGAGATATAAACACAGCGATTATTAGGACCGGACACTCCGATCCATACTCCTGAACATACATTCCGAATATGCACACATCTATACCTCCTAATCTCTAGAACAAAAGAATTAACTATTTCCAAAAGAAAAGTTAGAAGTCTTATTTATAATTGAGTCTAGAAAATATTAAATCTTCAAAAATATGTATCTTACTTTTGATCTATATTTAAGTTTTTCTGGATAATCTTTTCCTTTAATATATCTCTAAATTGCTGCTTCACTTCTAACTCTTTGTCTACAGATAACACTACTCTAACAACAAGACCTGCTTCCGCTACCTGTCAAGAACTCAAGATTAAAAAAACATATGAAACCATGCATTTTATTTTATAATAGTAAAAGAGATAAACTCTAACATCTTTCAGTTATGTTCCTTTAGATTTAGCGGTTTCTTCTCTTTCCTGCTTCATACGGGTGACTAGTCGTTGTTCAATATGATCACTAAGATTGGTTCTTGGAAGATCTTTTGCTGCCAAAACAGCTTGTGGTGCCCACTTTTCTTCCTCTATTTCTGTCAAGCGACACTTGGAGTAAATATATTCTCTTTCTCCTTGATCTCTTTCCTTATTGTAGAGACCACAAATATAGTGTTGCCACTTTTCACATCTGTCACATTGCACCCACTGAAACAAACACCAATGTTAAGTATACTTTAATTAAAAAAAATAATTGAAGAAAATGAAATGAGAACTAAACTTACGTCGTCATTTCGTTCCTGATCGTTCTTTGCCTTTATTAACTCTACTTTAGAAATAGAACCTCCGTTTGGTAATTTAATAGTAGAACCAGATACCTTACAACATGTTGTACATATGCAATGTTGTGGTTTTGTATCTTTGTCTGTTTTTGTCTTTATGTTTGTGTCTGTGTTTGTCTTTGTGTTTGTGTCTTTGTTCTCCTGTTCTATTGACCGATGATATGGAGCATTTAGTAGGATCCGGAATTCACAAAATTCGCAATAGATGGTTGCGGGCGCCAGCATTATTCTTTCTTCCCAACATAACTCGCACAGGTTTGGATTACTTGAAGTATCTTTGTTTTTTGATATCACCTTATAATCTTGGTTAAAGCTTAACAGATGTTGTTTAATTTGAGAAGCAGTTAAAAAATCAGCCAATGAGACACTTGGTATCTTCATATTTCCTTATCCCGACCCTGAACTCTTATCCTCAGAACATGCAACCTGAACCTTTGCCTTCTTGGATTCAGGCACCATGTCACAGTCAGCAGAAGATACACTCGGTATCTTCATATTCTCTGATCCCGACACTGAACTATTATCATCTAAACATGCAACCCGAGCCTTTGTCTTCTCGGATTCAGACACCATGTCACAGTCAACCAAAGATACACTTGGTATCTTCATATTCTCCGATCCTAACCCTGAACTGTTGTCATCAAAACATGCACTCTGAGCCTCTGTATTCTTGGATTCAGACACCATTTTACAGGAAACCGATGATACACTCAGTATCTTCATATTCCCTGACCCTGAACTGTTGTCATCAAAACATGCAGTCTGAGCCTCTGTAATCTTGGATTCAGACACCATTTCACAGTCAACCGATGATACACTCGGTATCTTCATATTCCCTGATCCTGACCCTGAACCGTTGTCATCAAAACATGCAGAGCCTCTGTACTCTCGGATTCAGACACCATTTCACAGTCAACCAAAAATACACTTTGTATCTTAATATGCCCTAATCCTGGTCCTGTTTCATTATCATTAAAAGACGTAGTCTGTGTTTTTGTATTTTCAAATGCCAACACCATGTCATAGTTAACTAAAGATGCATTATGATGTGTTGTCATGCATTCCATGGGCTCCACTATTGACTCATAACCATCTGAATTTGTATTGATACCATAATTTACAACTGGACCTACTTGACTTGATTCCTCCCTTCCATCACTCGCAGTATTATCTTGAAAATGAAACTCGGGTGGTTCATTGAATTCATCTTTTGTAGTATTATCGCAATTCCCTTCAGACCCTTTTGATATCTGTTCATTACTTCCTGTGGCACCTTCTGTTATTATAATGTTCGCTTTTGTTCCTGAAAACATGTCTAAAGGTTCTGTTTTTACCGCTAAAAGATCTTCAACACTTATATTAGAGTATTCTTCTAAATGTGGCAGCTTATAAAATGGTCTGAGTACATCGAAAAGAGTATCCTCCTCCCAACTTTCACCCAGGAAATCCAGTATCTCACATTTTCGTTTCCTATATAAACTTAAATCACGACTTTCATCAGCAACACATGGTTGACGTTGCACTGGTTTCCATAAATTAACCTGTGGAGTCTTAAAAACATTTGATTGGCCCTTCAATTGACCACCTAACTGCAATGGAAGTTGACGAGTTTGCTGATCAGAACTTTCACCCAGGAAATCCAGTATCTCACGTTTTCGTTTCCTATATAAACTTAAATCACGACTTTCTTCAGCAACACATGGTTGACGCTGAACTGGTTTCCATAAATTAACCTGTGGAGTCTTGAAAACATTTGATTGGCCCTTCAATCGACCACCTAACTGCAATGGAAGCTGACGAGTTTGCTGATCAGGTTGTTGGCGGGGAGCTGACATTTGAACCCGTGGGCGTAGATATGTCCCACGATTTGTTGTTCTTTCTGAGGCATATTTAACGTGAATATCCTCACTATTGTACTTGAAATTCAGTTTCAAACTACTCTGATTTAAATGCAAAGATTGCACATTATTCTGTGTTGTTTGAAAAGCCACCATGCTGTATGCATTCTGGTTAGACTCATTAAATGAAGATCCTATAAAAAAAGTTTATGCGTAAGTTTTATGTTAACATCAATACAAAAAAGCACGAAAAACAAGACAGCCAACTTAGTGTAAAAAGCAGAACATATATACCTCCATGATACTGAGAATTGGATATGTTGTTGGAAGCAGAATATTTTTCGTTACGTTGTGTAGTTATTTGTGGGTATTTGGATGCTGTTTTAAATGTGATTTTAGTAATTAGTATTTATAAGGTTTAGGTAACAATTTGATAATGGTTTGAAAGTGTATTTCATAATTTGTTTGATAGAAACAAAACTAGGGTTTTTTGCTAAAAACAACGTTTAATTTCTTTTTTTATACTAGTGTAATATTATGACATAAAACTAGGGTTTTTTGCTAAAAATAGCTAGCGTTTTAGGCTGTACAATTGAATTCTTTTTAAACATATGTTTCATCAGCTCACTGATTTGTGCAGAAATAGGCCATTTTGTTACAACCAATGGATTGTTGGCATGCAACTTTAGTCATAAACTAGGCATGTCAATCACTACTCACTACAAATTGAGATGGATGGATGGTACAGAATAATTGTGTAAAGAGTATTTTGTTTTTTAACGAGTGAAAGCGAGTTGAATTGGTTTTAGGTCGAAGTGGTCATTACACATATTTTAGTGGTACATGAACTAAAACGTAGGCGGTGTACACATCACTTTCTTTGATTTAGTTAGTAACTGATTTTGATGATTTAGTTTTGAATAGACACTTTATTTTACATATTATTATAGCTTTAGATGATCAAAATGTGCCAAATACATGGCATTAGCAAAAGTAATTGCTACTACTTATCTGACGTAGCTTGTTTATTTAGTGATTTTGATGTCCTTAAGTTTACAATGTAGTATTTTAGTTTAGTGTAACTCATTGTGAAAGTTCGTTTGCAGGACCAAAATTGAACGTTATATGGAAGTAATTGATGTGGATCAATGAGAATCTAAATTTTAAAATGACATGAACAAACAATTCCCAATAACCTTTTCCATGTCACATCCAAAAAACCAATTCCCGATTTCTGTTCTCAACTCACATCCAAACAACCAACTACCAGTTTTGATTCCTAAATCACATTTAAACAACCAACTGCCAGTTTTGATTCCTAAATCACATCAAAGCAACCAGTTTTCAACTTCAATTGAACCTCCAAAGCTGAGAATTTCCGCCTACTAGTGTTTATATAAATGTAGATGCTTTTCGTATTTGTAATTTTTATGTTTTGAAACAATTCTTATAGGTGGCTACAAACCAGACCATAGATGAATTTAGAAACTTAAAGAGGCAGAAGAAAATGGATGTTAATCAATATACAGGGGTTCCAAATGGGTCCGTTTCCTTGATGTCTTCGGGTTTGCATGGTTCTGGTACGTCCATGAATATGGGATACAACGGACACAATTCTGCTTCCAACAACATATCCAATTCTCAGTATCTCGGGGGTATATATGTTCTGCTTTTTACACTAAGTTGGTTGTCCTGTTTTTCGTGTTTTTTTGTATTGATGTTTACATAAAACTTACGCATAAACTTTTTTTATAGGATCTTCATTTAATGAGTCTAACCAGAATGCATACAGCATGGCTTTTCCAACAATACAGAATAATGTGCAATCTTTGCATTTAAATCAGAGTAGTTTGAAACTGAATTTCAAGTACAATAGTGAGGATATTCACGTTAAATATGCCTCAGAAAGAACAACAAATCGTGGGACATATCTACGCCCACGGGTTCAAGATTAATAAAACATATGAAACCATGCATTTTATTTTATCAGAGTAAAAGAGATAAACTCTAACGTTTTTCAGTTATGTTCCTCGAAATTTAGCGGTTTCTTCTCTCTCCTGCTACATACGGGTGACAAGTCGTTGTTCAATATGATCACTAAGGTTGGTTCTTGGAAGATCTTTTGCTGCCAAAACAGTTTGTGGTGCCCAATTTCCTTCCTCTATTTCTGTTAAGCGACACTTAGAGCAAATATATTCTCCTTCTCATTGATCTCTTTCCTTATTGTAGAGACCACAAATATAGTGTTGCCACTTTTCACATCTGTCACATGCCACCCACTGCAAGAAACAACACCAATGTTAAGTATATTTTATTTTTTTAAAATTAAAGAAAATGAAATGAGAACTAAACTTACGTCGTCATTTCGTTCTTGATCGTTCTTTGCCTTTATTAACTCTACTTTAGAAATAGAACCTCCGTTTGGTAATTTAATAGTAGGACCAGATACCTTATAACATGTTGTACATACGCAATGCTGTGGTTTTGTATCTTTGTCTGTTTTTGTCTGTGTTTGTATCTTTGTTCTCCTGTTCTGTTGACCGATGATATGGAGCATTTAGTGGGATCCGGAATTCACAAAATTCGCAATAGATAGTTGCAGGCGCCAGCATTATTCTTTCTTCCCAACATAACTCGCATAGGTTTGGATTACTTGAAGTATCTTTGTTTGTTGATATCACCTTATAATCTTGGTTAAAGCTTAACAGATGTTGTTTAATTTGAGATGCAGTTAAAAAATCAGCCAATGAGACACTTGGTATCTTCATATTTCCTGATCCCGACCCTGAACTCTTATCCTCAGAACATGCAACCTGAACCTTTGTCTTCTTGGATTCAGACACCATGTCACAGTCAGCAGAAAATACACTCGGTATCTTCATATTCTCTGATACCGACACTGAACTATTATCATCTAAACATGCAACCTGAGCCTTTGTCTTCTCGGATTCAGACACCATGTCACAGTCAACCAAAGATACACTTGGTATCTTCATATTCTCCGATCCTGACCCTGAACTGTTGTTATCAAAACATGCACTCTGAGCCTCTGTATTCTCGGATTCAGACACCATTTCACAGGAAACCGATGATACACTCAATATCTTCATATTCCCTGACCCTGAACTGTTGTCATCAAAACATGCAGTTTGAGCCTCTGTAATCTTGGATTCAGACACCATTTCACAGTCAACCGATGATACACTCGGTATCTTCATATTCCTGACCCTGAACCGTTGTCATCAAAACATGCAGTCTGAGCCTCTATACTCTCGGATTCAGACACCATTTCACAGTCAACCGAAAATATACTTTGTATCTTAATATGCCCTGATCCTGACCCTGTTTCATTATCATTGAAAGACGCAGTCTGTGTTTTCGTATTTTCAAATGCCAACACCATGTCACAGTCAACTGAAGATGCATTCTGATGTGTTGTCATGCGTTCCATGGGCTCCACTATTGACTCATAACCATCTGAATTTGTATTGATACCACATTTTACAACTGGACCTACTTGACTTGAGTCCTCCCTTCCATCACTCGTAGTATTATCTTGAAAATGAAACTCGGGTGGTTCATTGAATTCATCTTTTGTAGTATTATCGCCATTCCCTTCAGACCCTTTTGATATCTGTTCATTACTTCCTGTGGCACCTTCTGTTATTATAATGTTCGCTTTTGTTCCTGAAAACATGTCTAAAGGTTCTGTTTTTACCGCTGAAAGATCTTCAACACTTATATTAGAGTATTCTTCTAAATGTGGCAGCTTATAAAATGGTCTGAGTACATCGAAAAGAGTATCCTCCTCCCAACTTTCACCCAGGAAATCCAGTATCTCACATTTTTGTTTCCTTTATAAACTTAAATCATGACTTTCTTCAGCAATATATGGTTGACGCTGCACTGGTTTCCATAAATTAACCTGTGGAGTCTTGAAAACATTTGATTGGCCCTTCAATCGACCACCTAACTGCAATGGAAGCTGACGAGTTTGCTGATAAGGTTGTTGGCAGGGAGCTGACATTTGAACCCGTGGGCGTAGATATGTCCCACGATTTGTTGTTGTTCTTTCTAAGGCATATTTAACGTGAATATACTCACTATTATACTTGAAATTCAGTTTCAAACTACTCTCATTTAAATGAGAAGATTGCACATTATTCTGTGTTGTTGGAAAAGCCACCATGCTGTATGCATTCTGGTTAGACTCATTAAATGAAGATCCTATAAAAAAAGTTTATGCGTAAGTTTTATGTAAACATCAATACAAAAAAGCACGAAAAACAGGACAACCAACTTAGTGTAAAAAGCAGAACATATATACCTCCGAGATACTGAGAATTGGATATGTTGTTGGAAGCAGAATTGTGTCCGTTGTATCCCATATTCATGGTCGTATCAGAGGGGGGGTTGGGAAGAGGGGGCTCTAGAGGGGAGGGGTGGGAGGGCGTGAAGGGGAAGACCGGGTTGACGAAGGAGAGGGGCGTGTAGGGGGGGGGGGGGGGGGAGGATGAGGGTCTGGCTGGTTGGGTCGGGTTATGGTCGGGTAGGGGATTGGAAGGGTTTCTTTTGTATTTTTGGTGTGACTATGTGTGTTTCTATCCTTGATTTATTTTCTTGTTTCTATTTCTTATTTGTATTTTGGTATCAATAAATTCAACCTGTGGTGTCTTAAAAAGCATTTTGATTGGCACTTCAATCGACCACCTAACTGCCAATGGATGCTGTCGAGTTTGCTATCAGGTTGTGGCGGGAGCGTCTCATTATGAACCTGGTGGGCGTTAAGATATGTCCCACAATTTGTTTTGTTCTTTCTGTAGGCCATATTTAACGGTGATATCCTCACTATTGTACGTGGAAATTCATGTTTCAAACTACTCTGATTTAAATGCAAAAGATTGCACCGATTATTATGTGTTGTTTTGTGAAAAGCCACCGTGCTGTAGGCATTTGGTGTTGATCACTTTAAATGAAGATCCTATTAAAAAGGTTTATGGGTAAGTTTTATGTTAACTATCATACAAAAAGCACGAAAAAATCAAGACCAGCCTAACTTAGTGTAACAAATGAAGCAGAGAACAGTATATACATCCATTGATTCTGAGAATGGATATGTTCGTGGACATGCAGAATATTTTCGTTAGTTGTTGTAGTTATATGTGGGTATTTGGGATGGTGTTTTAAATGTGATTTTAGAAAATTAGTATTTTATAAGGTTTAGGTAACAATTCTTGATAATGGTTTGAAAGTGTTTTCATAATTTTGTTTGTTAAGAAACACAAACTAGCTGTATTTTTGCATAGATAGAATACGCAACGAGTTAATTTTCTTTTTCTTATTACTGTGTGTTAGAAGTATGTTAGCATTTACTTAAAGTGAGACTAGGGTGAAGTATTGTTTACGAGGTTGTCTAAGTAAATAGTTAGCGGTTTGTTTTTTAGGGGGGGTAACTTAGTTGTAGAATTACTGTTTTTATACATATGTATTATAGAGCCTCACTTCTTTGTGCAGAAACATAAGCCACTTTTTGTTACAAAACTGTCAATGAATCTGTTGGCATGCCCATCTTTAGCTGTCATAAAACTAGGGCATGTCAAGTTCACTACTCACTACGTGAAATTGTGAAGGGATGGATGGTACAGAATAATTGTGTAAAGAGTATTTTGTTTTTTAACGAGTGAAAGCGAGTTGAATTGGTTTTAGGTGAGTGGTCATCTACAATCATTTTAGTTGGTTAATGTAACCTAAAAAACGTAGGCGGTGTGAACATTCTTCTCTTCTTTGATTTAGGTAGTACACTGATTTTGATGATTAGTTTTGAATAGACATGTTATTTTACAATATCTATATGCTTTAGATGATCAAAAGATGCCAAAATACATGCATTAGCAAAAGTAGTTGTTACTACTTATCTAGACGTAGAACCAATGCTTGTATCATTAGAGTGATTTGATGTCCTTAAGTTTACAGTGTAGTATTTTAGTTTAGTGTAATTCACTGTGAAAGTTCATTTGCAGGACCAAAAGTGAACGTTATATGGAAGTAATTGATGTGGATCAATGGGAATCTAAATTTACAATTCCCAATAACCTTTCCCAACTCACATCCAAAAAACCAATTCCCGATTTCTGTTCTCAACTCACATCCAAACAACCAACTACCAGTTTTGATTTGCCCGTAAATCACATATAAAACAATCCAACTGCCAGTTTTGATTCCTAAATCACATCAAAGCAACCAGTTTTTCAACTTCAATTGAACCTCCAAAGGTGAGAACTTCCGCCTACTAGTGTTTATATAAATGTAGATGCTTTCCGTATTTGTTTAATTTTTATGTTTTGAAACAATTCTTATAGGTGGCTACAAACCAGACCATAGATAAATTTAGAAACTTAAGAAGCAGTAAGAAAATGGATGTTATCCAATATACACGGGTTCCCAAATGGGTTCGTATTCCTTGTGTCTTCGGGTTATGCCATGGTTTGATTCGTCCATGAATAATGGGATACAACGGACACAATTCTGCTTCTCAAAGTCATTCATATGCCACATTCTCGCAGTTCTCGGAGGTATATAGATTTCCTGTGCTTTTTTACGACTTACGTTGGACATGTCCTGGTTTTTTCGTGCTTTTTTGTATTGAGTGTGTTTAATCTTGTAAACAATACGCGCATGAACTTTTTTTATAGGATCATTTAATGAGTCTAACTAGAATGCATACAACATGGCTTTTCCAACAACACAGAATAATGTGCAATCATTGCATTTAAATCAGAGTAGTTTGAAACTGAATTTTAAGTACAATAGTGAGGATATTCACGATTTAGAATATTGCCTCAAAAGAAACAACATACAAACTCGTGGGACATATCTTAACGCTCGTCTTTCTAGGATTCTAAACGGTTTCACTTAATGTCAAGCTCCCCTTGCCCTACACAACTGTGATTACCAGCAAATCGTCAGCTTCCATTGCAGTGCTTGATGTGGTTCGGATTTATACAAGGGCCAATCGTAAGAGTTGATTTGTAAATGACTCCACCGAGGTCGTGAGAATTATGGACATCCTGTTCAGCTTCGTTCAACCCCCGATGTCTGGTGTTTTGAGGCGAAGGACAAGAGTCATTGATTTATGTTTATATAGGAAACGAAAAAACGTTGTGAGATTATATCTGGACTTTCCTGGGTGACTGTGAAAGTTTCTAGGATCAGCAAACTCGTCAACTTCCATCTGGCATTGTTAGGTGGTACAATGGGTAGTACCTAGGGTATGAGGTTTAGCCATATAAAATGTTTTCAAGGTCTCCACAGGTTAATTAATAGTTTGGGCAATCACCAGATGCAGCGTTCTATGCAACCATGTGTTGCTAAAGAAAGTACGTGATTAGTGATTTAGAGTTTATATAGAGAAACGAAAACGGAAGATATTTGGATTGTGCCTGGCGTGATAAGTTGTGGAGGAGGATACTGCGTTTTGAGTGTTACTCCATGGGGACCATTTTTTTAAGTGCCACATTTTGAAGAAATACATCTAATATAGTGTTGAAGAGTCTTTCAGCGGTATTTAGCGGTAAAAACAGAACCTTTAGACATGTTTTCAGGAACAAAAGCGAACATTATAATAACAGAAGGTGCCACAGGAAGTAATGAACAGATATCAAAAGGGTCTGAACGGAATGGCGATAATACTACAAAAGATGAATTCAATAAACCACCCGAGTTCCATTTTCAAGATAATACTACGAGTGATGGAAGGGAGGAATCAAGTCAAGTAGGTCCAGTTGTAAATTGTGGTATCAATACAAATTCAGATGGTTATGAGTCAATAATGGAGCCCATGGAACGTATGAAAACACATCAGAATGCATCTTCAGTTGACTGTGACGAGGTGTTGGCATTTGAAAATACAAAAACACAGACTACGTCTTTCAATGATAATGAAACAGGACCAGGATCAGGCCATATTAACATACAAAGTGTATTTTCGGTTGACTGTGATATGGTGTATGAATCCGAGAGTATAGAGGCTCAGACTGCATGTTTTGATGACAACGGTTCAGGGCCAGGATCAGGGAATATGAAGATACCGAGTGTATCATCGGTTGACTGTGAAATGGTGTCTGAATCTGAGATTACAGAGGCTCAGACTGCATGTTTTAATGACAACAGTTCAGGGTCAGGGAATATAAAGATACTGAGTGTATCATCAGTTTCCTGTGAAATGGTATCTGAATCTGAGAATACAGAGGCTCAAAATCAGAGAATATGAAGATACCAAGTGTATCTTTGGTTGACTGTGACATGGTGTCTGAATCCGAGAAGACAAAGGCTCAGGTTGCATGTTTAGATGATAATAGTTCAGTGTCGGGATCAGAGAATATGAAGATACCGAGTGTATCTTCTGCTGACTGTGACATGGTGTCTGAATCCAAGAAGACAAAGGTTCAGGTTGCATGTTCTGAGGATAAGAGTTCAGGGTCGGGATCAGGAAATATGAAGATACCAAGTGTCTTATTGGCTGATTTTTTAAATGCATCTTAAATTAAACAACATCTATTAAGCTTTAACCAAGATTATAGGGTGATATCAAAAAACAAAGATACCTCAAGTAATCCAAACCTATGCGAGTTATGTTGGGAAGAAAGAATAATGCTGGCGCCTGCAACCATCTATTGCGAATTTTGTGAATTTTGGATCCCACTAAATGCTCCATATCATCGGTCAACAAAACCGGAGAACAAAGACAAACATAGACACAGATACAAAGACAAAAACAGACAAAGATACAAAACCACATCATTGCATATGTACAACATGTTATAAGGTATCTGGTTCTACTATTAAATTACCAAACGGAGGTTCTATTTCTAAAGTAGAGTTAATAAAGGCAAAGAACGACCAGGAACGAAATGACGACGTAAGTTTAGTTCTCATTTCATTTTCTTCAATTTTTAAAAAATAAAATATACTTAACATTGGTGTTGTTTCTTGCAGTGGGTGGCATGTGACATATGTGAAAAGTGGCAACACTATATTTGTGGTCTCTAAAATAAGGAAAGAGATCAAGGAGAAGGAGAATATTTTTGCTCTAAGTGTCGCTTAACAGAAATAAAGGAAGGAAATTGGGCACCACAAACTGTTTTAGCAGCAAAAGATCTTCCAAATACCAACCTTAGTGATCATATTGAACAACGACTTGTCACCTGTATGAAGCAGGAAAGAGAAGAAACCGCTAAATTTCGAGGAACGGAACTGAAAAACGTTAGAGTTTATATCTTTTACTCCGATAAAATAAAATGCTTGGTTTCATATGTTTTATTAATCTTGAGTTCTTGACAGGTTGCATGTTCTGAGGAAAAGAGTTCATGCACGTTATCCAGCCAGTTTACACTCTTTACAATAATCTTGTTCGAATTGATCAATGCTGGCACTGTGATAGCTGCCCTAATCTACATGTTTGCGAATCATGCTATGAGACTAAAGGTGACACATGTCATAATCACAAGTTAACTCACCCTTCAACCAAAGTTACCCTTGAAATTACCAAAAATAAAGAAGAAGCTGAGAAGCAAAAAGTGACGGTGATAAATAAGGAATGGTTTTCAAAATGTGATTATGATGTCATGGTATTTTGTAAACAATGCTTATAACAGAATGTTTGTGATGCAGGTGGATGCGCTTCTAGATGCCTTAGTTCATGCCTTTGGATGCAAGAATAAGAACATCGAGTGTACCTACCCATGTTGTCAAAACATCAAAAAGCTTCTTCTGCATGGTTCTCGATGCAGCGTGAGGGCATGCAACGGTTGTGTTACATGTAAACAAGCATGGTTCATACTCATGAAACACTCGCAAATTTGTGCAGATTCCACTTGTAGAATACCTCGTTGCATGTGAGTCATAATAACTACTGGCAGCTATTTGCTACAAGTAGGGATGAGCAAAAGAACCAAAGAACCGGACCGGAACCAAGTAGAACCGAACCGGACCAGAACCGTAGGTTTCGGTTCCGGTTCTTGAGTTTGAGATTTTTCGGTTCTTGGGTCGGTTCGGTTCCGGAACCAAATACCAATTATTCTAAAATTATGTAATTTTTTCCATACTTAAATTATACGTATCATAAAAAACCATAGTAGTCTACTTTAAAAACATAGCCAAACACCTTAAAACCTAAGATTTAATCAATTAAAATCATTATCAAAACAATGAAGGTAAGTTTTATATTTGACTTTTATTTGTAATTTAACGAGATGGTCATAAGCTACAACTACTTTAGTTTAATTCATGTATAACTATGAAAATATAGTTATATACCCACGAGTAGGGGTGTCAGTAGGGTCGGGTTGACTCGACCCGAACCCGATAAGCCTTATCGGGTCGGGTTAAATCGGGTTGGAAAATCTAGTCGGGTTGGTTTGACCCGAACCCGATAACCCGACAATTTTATCAGGTCGGGT
>BQNB010137711.1:0-13209 GCA_026074375.1 Tanacetum coccineum
AAGATTAAGAGGTCAGATGAAGATTTCATTTCTATTAGGTCTGCTGAAGATGAAAGACTGATCAAAAGGATGAATGAAAAAGGAATTGATTCCTCTAAAAGTAAAGTGATCAATGATGAGTTGAGATTACATTTAACTATAGTTCCAGATAAGGAAAAAGAAGTAGATTATGAAATACTTGACAGGAAGTATCCTATCAAATAATGGAAAACTGAGTGTCTTGGAACTAAACCACAAGTTGATAAAGCTAAACACTTAGAGGAGATTAATCAAAATGTAGTGATTAGAAGCAATGGTCAAAAGAGATACTTTAGTACTCTGATGAGGGTGATTTCCATATTTGATAGAGATGATTTGAATGTTGTATATCAACTGGTAATGGACAGATATCAAGATGAGATACCTGAAGGATTTGATAGAGTACTTTGGGGAGATTTAATGATTATGTTCAACCCAGATGATGAAGATAAGTTTTGGAACTCACAGCAGGATTGCAATATAGTGAGTTAGAAGCTACATAGTTCTTCAGGGGTACATACTTTAGTGACTGAGGCAGGATTAGTCATTCATATGCTTGTAGAGAAGAAGTATCCTTTGATGGTTATGTTCAATCCAGATGATGAAGATAAGTTTTGGAACTCACAGCAAGATTGGAATATAGTGAGTTGGAAGCTACATGGTTCTTCAGGGGTACACACTTTAGTGACTGAGGCAGGATTAGTCATTCATATGCTTGTAGAGAAGAAGTATCCTTTGAGAAAGAAAGTACTGGTGCAAATGCTGGAATTAAAGTTGGAGTCTGAAGAAGACAGTACTATGGCATTAGAGTTGATTAGATTTATCAAGAAGTTACTTGCAGAGTTAGAACCTGAAGACTCTGATGGAGATGAGGAGGATCTTTGAGTGTTGGTGTCAAAACCACACAACAAATGGTCATCAGTTCACCATGCTTAACATGCATAAGAACTGGCTAGTCTATAAGCAAACGGCTTGTGGTAAAGACTTCTCAAATCCGTTTATGGTTGACAATTTACCAAAAATTGTAGGGTTCTCAACTCACCTTGCTTCATTGGTGAAGAGTTGGCTAGTCCAAGATCAAACAGTTCTTGGTAAAGACTAATCAAATCTGTTGATAGCTGATAGTTTGCTAAAAACTATATGGTTTATCAATGCACCATGTTATGGCAATGAAGCATTGGCTAGTCCAAAAGCAAACAATATTTGGTAAAGATAAATCAATTATGTTGATGGTTGACAGTTTTAAAATGAAGAGTTAACTATCCCAGAGCAAACGGCTACTGGTAAAGGAACATCAAATCCGTTAATGGCTGGTAGTTTGCCAAAAACTACAAAGCCAACTTAGTTGGATTGTTGCTGAAAAGATGTTGCAGTGTTGCTGAGAAGACAAAGTTGCTGCTGAAGATGGATAGTGTTTAAAAGCTCAAGAAATGGTAAAGTGTTTGGATACATCCTCTATGAACTAAAGAAGATAAATCTGAAGGAAACATGAAGTTAAAAGAGTTCAACATTCATGTTTAAGGGAGGATTGTTGGGAATTACGTTTTCCTAACTTAGTACCGACAGTACAAATAGTTAGTACTGATAGTTATAGTTAGTACTGACAGTACAAAGTGTTAAGTACTGATCAGTTAGTTAGTACCGATAGTAGAAAATAGTTAGTACCGTTTAAGAGATATGTATGAGATATTTTAGGAAAAGATATGTACGCGTTTTGTAAGCCTGTTAGGGTTTATCCTTGGTCTATAAAAGGATCCCTCTTGGCATAGTTAGAGACACGAGCTCAAGATATCTCATACAAAATCATATCTCAATAGTTAGTAATCTGTAATCACTCAAAGCAGATTAATAGAAATTATTATTTAGTTCTTCATTGTTTTTCTTAGTACTTGTGTTAAGATTCCGCATTAACACATAGTATTCATAATCAGTGTTTCTACATAGTCAACTGTATTTATACATCTTGGCTATCATCCTTAATAGGCTGCAGAGATCTATTCAACAAGGGACTCACACTTCACCCAATCAAACACTTCATATAAAATCATATCATCATATTTTAACAAGTCACTTAACTCATCAATCCCTCTCATAAAAAAAACACACACAAAAACACTCAAACAAATCAAAACCTTTCAAACCTTAACAACAAAACAACAATAGTTGAATCATCAAACCTAAAATAATCGACACCACCACAATAATATGATCAAACAGAAGAACCAGGAACTCCCATTCCTTATGATCATGCCCCCAAGTTGAATATAACCTAGATCAAATCATCTTTAAAACAAACAATAAAGTTGCCCTCCTTTATCCTGAACATCCTAACAAAAAGCACTTCATGGTTGTATCTGACTTCATTTCTAATGTTGTCTTAGGGAGGCATTCACAAGAACACCCAACCAATATAAAGAATATCTTGTTGAATTTTGGTACACTGCAAGTTTTTAAAGATTCTACCAAGGTGTGGTTCTCAACTCCCACAGGGGGTATAAAGGGAGAAGTAGGGGTAATATCCTTTAGGAATGCCATTGGGGCAAACTACTTGGCCTACTCAAAGGACTATGTTAAACCTCTTACCATAAAAACTGTTAGGGAATGGTTTTTAACCATTGGGTATGGTGGAGAAATTGAAGCTACATGAACCCTCAAGAAGGGTTTACTTCCACCTAGGTGGAGGTTGTTGATGGCTCCAATTATCCAGTGCTTAGGGGGCAAGACTGGTGGGTTTGACCAAATTTCTAACAAACACGCCATAATTTTATATTGTCTTGTAACTGAGGTTAATATAGAATTTGTAAAATTAATCTGGGTGATGAGGTGTCATTTTATACAATTTAACCCCCTAAATCATGCAAATATGCCCATATTATGTGCTTAATCATTTGTTTTTGTGTTTTTAGCACTTGGATGGCATTTGGAGGGAATTCACGTAACTTGGGCTCAATTGGAAAAGAAACGGACAAGACTACGACTCTACACCAACTATCTTGAAGAAAAGCGTACAGTGCGTGGAGACGGCATCACCAATTACAAGCGACGGCATCAAAGTTATCAAGTGATAGCGTCATGTAATTCTAGACGGCATCAAAACGAAGCCGACTTAAAAGACCCTAGAAGACCATTGCGGCACGACGGCGTCCGAAATATAAAGCGACGTTGTCGCGCTTGTTTTCTTATATATAAAAATCCATTTTTAGTGTTTTAGTGTGTAACTTTTGGGAGACGAACCCTAGTTTTAGAAGACAATTTTAGCAGCCTTTAGGCTCGTTTTTAGGGTGTCAAAACCCTCTTGTAACAGCCTCAACTACATGATTTAATCAAGTGAAGTTCATTTATCCCTTATCACTTAATATGTCTATGTGTTTTGTGATAGATTCTTGTTCTTCTCCTTTATTTTCCATGCAAGGCTAGATCTATTAGTATTTACTTATGACTGCATAAAACTTAGATTGTAGATCCTTTTACTGTTACTTCTTGTGATGGATGTGCTCGTTAGGCTTTAAAAAGGGAAACGCGAGTGTGTAGAAAGGATACCATCAATAACAGTCTTCATACTACCTTACCCCTAATATGGTTGATCCCTCGTAAGATATTTCAATTGCATTTAATATACTCTTAGCGGCCTTGTAATAGTCTTCATACTACCTTACTTGTCTGTTGCCTTAACAGAATATTAAATAGACGGCGGGTTCGTGTAATTAGTTCATGACTTAAGAAATACTTACACAGATCATCACAAGTGTGACAAAGCAACAAGATTAGGAGAAGCAATCTGAGGAGTAGTGCATGATTAAATAAATACGTTAGTTTATCATATAAGTTATCACCAAAATTTGTTTATATTTACTATTATTAGTTAAATTAGATAAAAACAAACCAACCTCTTAAACCATGATTTTACCTGCTTTCTATAAAATAAAAATACAAAAAGAATCTTCTCTCAACCCCGTAGACCTTTGTTAGATTCTGATCGAGCCTTCTCAACCTAATCCCCTCGAGAACGATAACAACCTCCGAGTCTTGCCTATACTACACTACAACGGTTAGGTACTCTTCCTAGGGATTAGGTAGTTGCAAAACTTCTTGTGAAGTCTTATGACAACCACACTGAGTTTTTGGCGCCGCTGCTGGGGAATAGTTAGGTTTTGACCATTGAATAACTTAGGTCTACTCGCTTGATTCCTATCAAGTGAGATTTTTATTTTCAATATATTAGCTTTCTTGTAGTCTATCTCTTCTTTGTTTGTTTTTTTGTAATTTTCATAAACTATTCCATTTTTCACTATGGAGAACGCGAATCCACCACCAACCAATAACCCTCCTATCCTACCAACTGTGCTTCGTGACAAGGTTATCCAAGAGCTCAATGAGCTATAGGAAATCTCGACCTACATCGATTCTCGCCTAGAGAACATTGACCAATTCCTTAATGGTTTCACACAACAACCTAATGAAATTGATGTAGATAGTTTTGAGCACGATAATGAATCAGTAGATACACCACTTGTTTCTCCTTTTCTAGATTCGAATGATGATTCTGATGATATTGAAGTCCTAAATGAGCTAGAAGAATATGATAATGCTAGGAAATTATGCCGCCAAAGAGCAATTAATAGTTTCGATGGGGGTGACTTAGCATTCCAATGTATGATCAGATTTAGGAAGTTTGTCGCCTACTTCTACCCCTTTTTACCAATGAACATTATTACGCGTAAAGCCTACACCACTATAAGGTAAAAGAATTAGAAGTAACAAACGAAAGAACTTAGTTTCCATGATTAGGATGTCTGTGTGTTCGTAGGGAGCTTCACTTACATCATGGATTTTGTGGTATTAAAAGACATAGGAAATTTCATCGTAAGAAATATGGCTGAAGTTGTGATGGGCAAACCCTTTAGAAAATTCACTAAACTTGAATATGATTGTGCTAAGGGATTAATGTATGTCACTAGAATCTTTGATAACTACACATTCCAAATGCCTCGCACTATACCGAGATTTAAAAATTAGGTGTACGTATCATGGAGTAAGATCCCACCCATCCTCGTGCTAAGTCAAAGAGATCTAACTAACGGATTTAGGAATGGTTACGAGAAGAATAAGTTAATGTACAAGAATTGTTTGAACCTAGATCCCGAATACCAAGTGGATGAAAGTATGAAAGAATGGCTCATCTGTGGGCATGTGAGCCTACACGAAGTCACGTAAGGACGTGTGACTTCGAGTCTAGCTACAAGACTCATAAATAAAGAAAAGCGCTTTTTGGGAGGCAACCCAATATTTTTTTCCCTCATTTAGGAGTGTCTTGTATTTTAATTCTTTATTGTTTATTCTTGTATGTTTGAAATATATTTTGTAATCATGCTTTGTTTTATTTTTAACTTTGTCTTATTAACAATCAAAGGTATTTTGCATAAAATAAGTGTAGGGGTAATTATCCGGTTTATAAGAACCAATTCAAACATATAAAATAAATTGTTTAGATTAATTCGCGTCATTTTTGAGTCATATGATTGTAATGATTAATTTCCAAGTTTTATGCAATATTTTCTACAGGCAACAACTAATAAGATTGAGTGCGAGAAATATTTCCTAAAAACGAATGAGAAGTTTTTGCAGTATGTGGAGATGGCGTTAGAAAATAGCGCGACGTCGTCTGGATTGTCAAGCGACCGCGTCAGGATTTTTCTAACGGCGTCAAACCCCAAGACTTGTGAAAATTTGAAAATTTTCTATTATTTTTGAAAAATAATTTTGCACAATCGCTAAAATTTGTATTTTTCTTATAAGCCTACCGAAACCTAGAATTATATCACCACTTTCATCCTATCTTTACTGCTTTCAAAGAGTCAACCCTAAAGTTTCGTTGTATATATCATTATGCCGCCAATTTTATGCTTGGTGTAATTGTCTTTATCTTTGATTTACAGGTTATATTTGATGAGAAGAAGCTTGGAAGTTCTTAGGAAGTTTCATTAGACGATTCTTTGTGGACGATTTCACTAGTTATCACATGTTTCTTCTCCATTATTGAGCAAACCAGGGGAGTACTAGTCTCTTTTACTTGTTTTATTTTCCCTTTATTCGTTTTACGAGTACTTTTAAGAAAATTGAGGACAATGTTCAATTTAAGTATAGAGGAAATAAGCCTTAAAAACTATTCCTTCAATTGCCATTTGCTTGTTCCTTAAAACGATGAGTAATATATCAAAACATAGCGTAAAAGGTAATTTTAACCAAAATTTAAAAAACATTTACGACACATACCAAGGAAAACCGAGTATTAATTGCGTCTCATAAATAGGAATTTAAATGACTAGCACAAAAACCCTTATAATTCCACCCAAAAAATGTGAAATTCACCTTTAGATCTTTAGGAATTCGGGTATCCATTTTTGATCCAAGATAGTTTATACCTTTAGCTTGTACGAGTTAAGGTTCGAATGCAGTCATATCTGTCTATTCTGTCATTACGGATGTGTACGTATGGTCTTGGTCGCCTTTTCTGGAGCATTGGTATCGGTATTAAATTATATGAGTGTACCGGTAGTATATTAAATTATAGAACTTGTTTTTGTGATGCATCCCGAGACTACATAGTAAGTATTAGGATTTGCTAGATAAGAGGCACTAGGATTATCCCATGTTTTAAACCTATAATTGTTATGATAGTTACATCGATCATATAACTATCCTACACCTGTGCTTCGCACTTATTTTTAGTGCAAGACACCCCTAGTGAAACTCTCCGAGCCTATTCTTTTCACGGTTCTCGTAATTTTCTGCTTAATTCAGACTATCAGAACCCTTAAACCAATTGTTACACCCAAATCGCCTTAGCCTACCTTGTATGTACTCACTTTTAGTACATTATTGTTTTAACCCAAGTTAATTATTGAGTACACGGTTGCTAAGTCCTTATCCTTGTAAATACAATTTGGGACGATTAGGATTCATGGTAGTATTTATTTCACGGAAGAATGGGAAAGAAAAGTTAAATCAATACCTCCATATGTTTGTCAAATGATCTCCATGTTATGTTGATTCACCTCAATTCGGGTCATTAGTTAGATTGTAATTATGAATTCTAAAACTCAAGTGCAGGGGTGCATTTATAAACCCCAAGTTGTGATGTATTATGTAAAAAAAGAGAAAAAAGTAGAAAATAAAAAAAGAGATTGATGTAGAGTTTTGTAGAGTTTGTATATCTTTGTCTGAGTTCTCTAGCTTAGCAACCCAACCAGCGTATATTCGTATAAATAATTAGCTAACCCTTTCACTAAAATTTACCCAAAAAGCCACTCCCAATATATCCCATCCGTTTCCATTTCCATTTATGTTATCTTACACCTACACATCATAGCCCTTTAAAAGACCTCTTTAATAGTAATGACTAGTACTTGTGCCTAGCGGTGGAGGTTTGATCCTTTACCAAGCGTATGGTAATTTATATGCTACGACAGGTAATGAGTGTTAATTTTCTGTTTCCCATAATTGTTATAATTTATTATACACCTGAGTGAAAGAGAGAATTCAAACACTTATGTGAGGTGCTAGTATATACTTTCTGTGCTTTTAATTACGAGATCTAGGAGGTTGTGTCGTAAACTGCTTTTAAAGAGTAGGTTAAATGCCCCCAATATTGCTATTGTCTAGGTAGGAAAAACCCATTTGCTTAAGGACAAGCAAATCCCAAGTGTAAGGGTATTTGATGAGGTATTATTTTAATACACTTTTTCGGGGTCATTTAACCCCCTAAATCATGCAAATATTCCCAGATTATGTTCTTAATCGTTTTTTTTTGTGTTTTTAGCACTTGGATGGCATTTGGAGGGAATACTCGTGACTTGGGCTCAATTAGAGAACAAATGGACATGACTACGACTCTACACTAGCTATCTTAAAGAAAAGCATACAATGTGTTGGGACGGCGTCGCCAATTACAAGCGACGACGTCAAAAATATCAAGTGACGGTGTGATGAGGTGTCATTTTATACACTATTTAGGGGTCAATTAACCCCCTAAATCATGCAAATATGCCCAGATTATATGCTTAATCATTTGTTTTCAGGTTTTTTGCACTTGGATGACATTTGGAGAAAATATACGTGACTTGTGCTCATTTGGAGAAGAAACAGACAAGACTACGGACCTACACCAAAATCTCTTGAAGAATGATGCAAACAAACCGTGGAGATGGCGTCACAAGCATAAAGCGACGCCGTCGTGATCTTTCTAGTGACGGCGTCAAGGATTTTACGACGACGTCAAGACGCAACCGACTTAAATCAGATCTAGAAGATTCGACAAGGTGACGGCGTCGCGACCACTACTTAACGCCGTCGCGACGCTTTTCCTATAAATACAAAACTGATTTTAGGATTTTAAGGGTGTAACTTTGTATAACTTTTGGGAGACGAACCCTAATTATTCTAGCAGCTTTTAGGCCATCTTTAGGGCCTCAAAAGCCTATTGTAACTTACCTTAATCCAAGTTTTAATCAAGTAAGATTGTTTATCTTTAATCATTCAATATGTATATGTGTTGTTTGATTGATTTATGTTCTTGCTTTTTTTATAACATGCTAGGCTAAACCCTGCTTTGTATTTACTTATGATTGTATGAAACTTAGATTGTAGATCCTTTTAATGTTTCTTCTTGTGATAGATGTGCGTGTTAGGCTTTAGAAAACTAACCATAAGATATTAAATTGCCATAGACGTCTATGGAAACGCGAGTGTGTAGAAAAGATACCATCGGTAATAGTCTTCATACTACCTTACCCCTAATATGGTTGATCCCTCTTAGGATATTTCAATTGCATTTAATATACTCTTAGGGGCTTTATAATAGTCTTCATACTACCTTACTTGTGCGTTGCCTTAACGAAATATTAAATAGATGGCGGGTTTGTGTAATTTGTTCATGACTTAGGAAATACTTATACAAATCATCACAAGTGTGACAAAGCAACAGGATTAGGAGAAGCAATCTAAGGAGTAGTACATGATTAAGTAAATATATGATTAAGTAAATACTACGATTGAACTAAACCTATGGATTCACCAAAATTATGTTGACGTTTTAAGCATGTTTTTCTCAGGTGCATAGCTTGGATTTTCAAGGTGTGCTATTAGAAGTTTATGTGCAATGTGGCTTCAACCGATTTCAAGACTATCTTATTTCATACTTGTTGTCTTATGTCAAACCTTATTATTGCTTCCACTATGTTTTCTTATTACTTCCGCTATGTTTTAATCACTTTCAATTGGTTTGTAAAACTTGTTAACTTTTAAATTCATGCAACGAGTTATGATTTTCTAAAACGTACCCCTTTTAGAGGTCGTTATTTATGCTTTGTATTTGAGATATGTATGATGTCACGCTCCGGACGCTTATTCTGACGGGACCCTATTTGGGGGTGTGACAGATTGGTATCAAGAGCCAAGGTTATAAAGAACCAGGTAGTTTAACTAGGTCTGGTCTATAACCAGTATGTGATCCCTACGTGAATTAACTGTGCCCTTACGTGCTCCCATCTTGCCTTACATATATGATAATTTTAATGTTAATATTTTACGTAACTGATAATTTCATATCGCCCTATATAATTTGCATAATGTAATTTACTTTGTATTATATCTATTTAGTTTTCCCCTACATATGCATGGTTGATATAAATGGATTTATATGAACTGTTGCTTGTGCAGGTCATGGCTTAATCTGTCATCTCGATTTCGTCAGACTCATCAGAGGAGAGCATGGGGACGTCCAATGCTCGAGTTATCTTGTTCGGCACGATCCCTACTACTGTTCTAGCCACTACACCTACTGCTAATTTACCCGTCATTCATGATGACACTCCATTGATACCCACTGATACTCCTACTATTTCACCCATTGTACCCACTATACCACCTATTGCTCCCACTATACAGTATACTTCCCCATTCGTTTGCACTGATTCATCTCACAGTAACACTTCTGAGAGACCACCATCGCAGGATCTGTATGAGGTTACTGTTGCTCAGGGGAGGAGCCGAGTAGCAGCAAGCTCATCACCACCATCACCACCTGTTCTTCAGATTTTACCTGCACCGCTCGGATTACCTCGCCGACTGGCTATCCTTGTTTTGCCATGGCAGCCGATTCCTGTTGGTCGACCTTACCGTACCCAACCTAATAGTGTACTTAATATGTTGACTGCCAGGAAGAGAGTCGGACCATTACCTACCCACCGACTTGAGTTTAGATATTTAGCAAAATAATCTTCATCGGATCATTTAACCCCAGATAAGTCATCATGAGATTCTCCGTCAGATTCTTCATCAGAGACTTCATCAGATTCTCATTCAGACGCTTCATCTAATTCTTCTTCGAGACATTCTTCATCAGGTTATGCCATATCAGATTCTCATTGTGCTTCATCAACTGTGATTTCTGCGGGGCCATCTCGCAAGAGATGTAGGTCCCCTACTACATTAGTACCTATGCGCGGAGCTTTATCTCCTATACGCGCTAACCTATTGTCGCCTCATAAGAGGGTTAGGGATTCCGATTCCGTGACTGATTTTGAGGTTAGTTCATAGGAGGTTTATGTGTCGTATGTACCTAGAGAGATTAGGTTGCGAGTTAATGTTGAGGATAGTTACGAGCCTTACACTGAGCCCGATATTGATCTCGATGTCCAGGCAGACATGAATGATTGTATTGCAATTGCTGATGATATTGCAGCTAGGGGGACGGATGTTAGAGTTGAGATTGGGGATATGGCCGAGGAGGAGGTCGAGTCAAGTGCGAGAGGCATGATTAAGATTGGGGTTGATCTAGTTACTCATCTTGTTGTTTCGGATGACATTGTTGAGCCTGTTAGAGAGGATTTTCCTGAGTTGGTTAGTAACAATGGATCTTTAGAGGTTATGCAGAGAGGTTTAGATGTGGTCATGCAGGAGCTATATGATCACATGATGGAGATCCCTGTTCATAGAGTTAGAGTCATCGAGAGTGTCTAGAAAGACCAGGGACATAGGATTATGGCGACTAGCTAGCAGATAATTGCTATGTCAGAGAGGATTGGTACGATGGAGCGGGATAACAGGAGACTCAGAGGCATGTTAGGTGTTGAGAGGCAGAGAGTTGACCATCTTTGGCGTAGTATGTCGTAGGTTCAGAGGGATTTGATGCAGATCCGCCAATTTTGATTCTATGACTGTGTAAGACTCGGGAGGCTTGAGACTTATGCTAGGAGACATTTCGGTTATCGCTCCTAGATTTTGTTCCATCATTGTTCGTGTAGTGATCAGTAGTATTCGAGTAGTAGTAGCGTTAGCGATTTTTAGATCCTACCTTAGAAAATCGTGATGTAATCGACTATATTCAATGTTATGAAATGTTAGTTAACTAATGTTGTTTTCCCTATTTTTTTCGTAATATGTTGTTATTTACTTGATCGTGGTCTTGCCGTGAATATATGTTAATCTCGGATTTTCGTATTAAAAGATTAGATTGTTCCATCCCACATTTAAGGTAATTTCATCTTACCTAAGTTCTCACCGTGATTATTATTTTTGGTGATGTAGAACTATGCCGACTGCTACACGTTCCTGAATGACCCAAGATGCGATCAAAAAACAGATTGCCAAGAGCGTAGAAGAAGCTCTGAAAGCGTATGAGGAACCTCAGAACTGAAACGGAAATAGAGGATGACCAACAAGACGAAAATGTTGAGGCCAATTTTAATAATGAAAACGATAATGGTAATGGGAATGGAAACCACAACGTGAACAACAGAGGTGATGTACCCGTTACTCGAGAGTGTACCTACCAAGACTTTGTGATGTGTTAGCCGCTGAACTTCAAAGGAACTGAATAAGTTGTTGGTTTAACCTGTTGGTTTGAGAAAATAGAGACGGTGTTATATATCAGTAATTGCTCGCCAAGGTATCAAGTGATGTATGCATCATTCACCTTGTTGGACAGTGTCTTAACTTGGTGGAATTCTTATAAAAGGACAGTTGGAGTTGATTATGCTTATGCCATGACGTGGAAGGCACTCACAAAGCTAATGACTAAGGTGTATTATCCGAGGAATGAAATTTAGAAAATAGAGATGGAATTATGGAATTTGACAGTGAAGGGTAATGACATGACTGCTTACAACTAGAGGTTCCAAGAGTTGATACTGTTGTGCACTAAGATGGTCCCGGAAGAGGAGGATCAGGTTGAGAAGTACACTGGAGGTCTTCCGAATAACATTCAAGGGAATGTGATTACTGCTGAACCCATGAGACTCCAGAATGCAATCTGTATTGCTAACAACTTGATTGACCAGAAGTTGAAGGGTTACGCTATTAAGAATACTGAGAACAAGAGAAGGTTCGATAATAACCTAAGAGACAACCGTGGATAACAACAACCCCCTAAGAGGCAAAATGTTAATGGTCAGAATGTAGCAAGAGCTTATACGGTCAGGAATAATGTTGAAAGGAAAGGGTATGCTGGAGCCTTGCCTTACTGCAACAAGTAAAGAATGCACCACGAAGGGCTGTGTATGGTGAAGTATGGTAACTGCAAGAGGGTTGGTCACATGACTAGAGATTGTAAAGCCACAGTTGCTGCTACCACTCAAAGGGCCTCGATTTGAAATCAGACAGGAAATACTTGCTATGAGTGTGGAGGACAAGGGCATTATAGAAATGAGTGTCCCAATTTGAGAAATCAGAATTGTGGAAATAAGACAGGGAATAAGAGTGGGCAAAATGAAGCTAAGGCAAGAGCTTATGCAATTGGAGGAGGAGGAGCTAACCCCGATTCCAACGTTGTCATGGGTACGTTCCTTCTCAATAATCGTTATACTTCTATGTTATTTGATTCGGATTCCGATAGGAGTTTTGTGTCGACTACCTTTAGTGTCGTGCTTGATGTCATCCCATCTACTTTAGACAGTAGTTATCTTGTAGAATTAGCCAATAGAAGAATTTCAGAAACTAATGTGATACTTAGAAGTTTCACGTTAGGATTACTAGGTCACTTGTTCGATACTGACCTGATACCGGTAGAACTCGGTAGTTTCGACGTCATTATCGTTATGGATTGGTTGGCAAAATACCACGCGATGATCGTTTGTGACCAAAAGATCGTTCATATTCCTTATGGAGATGAAGTGTTGGTACTCGAAGGCGATA
>BQNB010137712.1:0-15867 GCA_026074375.1 Tanacetum coccineum
TCATTATTAGTCCCTACGTGTCACGCTATAAATAAACTACTGTAATTCCATGTATGTCACCATATTTTAAGGCTAACACTCCGTGAGGTGGATTTCCCTTTACTTGCTGAACTAAGTTCTTACAAGGATGCAAGTACTGTGGATATTATGGATCTGATCCGCCTAGAAGGTCCCTTTGCTAATGCTCCTGGGATGAGCGATTTACAACCTGACGTTGAGCAGCTGACACTTCCTATCCATCAACCTGAGGATCAAGTGGTTCTTGGTGAGACCTCTTTGTCATTTGCTTTACGTGTTGCCCACTCTCGAGTTAAGAAGATTAGGGAGAATGTTGTGGCGCATCGGTCAGCTCTTATTGATGTTTGGGTACCGTTAGTTGACCCTTTATCTGCTAAGAACTTGACAGGTACGGCAAGTACCTCTGGCAGCGTACCAGCTGCTGTTGTGGCCACGACTGCCTTATCCACTACTTTTGCTTCCGCAAGCTCCGTTCCTCCTATCACTACGGATGATTATGATATTATGAATGTAGACGGTCAGGAAGATGTTCGGCGAAATGTTGCTTCTTTCCCCATAGTTGAATTTGAAAAAGAAGAGTTGGACAACTACTCCGGAACGTGACCCACCTAGTTAAACTTACCTTGTCATGGTGCTTCCTGATGTTTGTTTTGTTGTTACTATATACCGCGGCCGTATGCGGTCTTTTTGTGGTGGTATTTGTACTTAAACAATTTGTATGTTTGGTCCTGTTCGTGACCGCTTGTTAGATAATGATGTCCGTGATGTAAAACTTAACAGTTTTTTATTTTGTTAATATGTTTTGATTGCTACCCTTTAATATCACTTTTATATGTTTGTGATGATAGTCTTGATAAAATGTTTGCGGGTCATTTACCCAGTACTGGGCTTGCAATACCTATTATGTACTTGAGTTGATTGTTAGGTTACTCATCCTTTCATTATGCAAAATAATGTTTACACGGGGTCATGCCCCTTTGCGTGCGCGTCTTACCAATTCATGTGATATTCAAGTAACTTTGCAAAGTAAAAAGTAAATAAAGATTTAAAGTAAAACTTGTGAAGGTAGCTAGGCTTCACTTTTTCATTAAAACTTAAAGGTATTACAATAAGAAAATAAATTCAGGGAGTGCCCCCTTCACTGCTTATCTTGCGTGGGAGGGGTGCTTACATTTTATGCACATAACATTTCTTAAGGTTGCAGACGTTCCATGTTCGCGACAAGATGTTCCCGCTGCAGTCTCTGAGCTTATACGCTTCTTTGCCTAATGCTTCCATGACCTCATATGGTCCTTCCCACTTAGGTCCGAGCTTGCCTCCATCTTCTGTATGGCTCGCTTCATTGTTCCGGTAGACGAGGTCTCCTAGCTTGAAGCTTGTATTACGAACTCTGGCATTGTAGTATTTTTCCATCCTAGCTTTTCTTTTTTGCTTCCTGGATTGCTGCCTGCTCTCTTCTCTCTTCTAGGAGGTCTAAGTTGATTTCCAAAGCCTCATCATTTTTTACCATGTCTACTTCCGCAGTTCTCAAGGTTGGCATGCCAATCTCTACTGGAATCACCGCTTCTGTTCCATACGTAAGTGAGAATGGTGTTTCCCCGTTACTTGATTTGATCATAGTACGGTGTGCCCATAAGACATGTGAAATTTATTCTATCCAATTTTTGCTTCTTTCTTCTAACCTTGCTTTGATTCCTTCACCTAAGCTCCTGTTTACCCTTTCTACCAAGCCATTGACTTGCAGATGTTTAACGGAAGCAAAGCATTGGCGGATACATAGCTTTTCACTCCAATCTTTGAATGGGTTATCCCTGAACTGCTTTCCGTTGTCGGATATTATTTCCCTTGGAAAACCGAATCTGCACACTAAGTTGTCCCACACAAACTTCTTAATCTGGGACCCCGTTATGGTCGCCACGAGTTTTGCTTCTATCCACTTGGTATAGTAATCAATTGCTACTATCAGGAACTTGACTTTACCAGGGCCTTCCGGGAAAGGTCCGGCTATGTCAATCCCCCATTTGTAGAATGGCCATGGGGATGCGATGGGGGTCAAATTCTGCTATGGGTTCCTTGGCACAGGGCGGTGAACCTGGCAACTATTGCACTCCCTTATCAATTTCATGGCGTCCGCGTGCATAGTTGGCCAGTAATACCCTGACCTTTGGGCTTTTGCCACCACGGATCTTGGCCCGACGTGCATGCTGCATGACCCCTCATGGATTTCCCTCAAGACATAGTTTGCTTGTAGCGGCCCAACGCAACGTAGCCATGGTCCGAGGAAAGATTTTTTGTACAAGATTCCATTTGTCACGACATATCTGCCTGCCTTGTGACGTATGACTCTTGCCTTCCTCTTTTCTTCTGGAAGAATTTCTTCCATGAGATACTCATGGATTGGAGTCAACCACGTGCGTCCTTCCTTTTCTACCACCGCGAGCACTTCCTTTTCATCTATTGATTTTTGTTTGAGTTCTTCTACAAGTACTTGTTTGCTCAGGTGGGCGAAACTAGTGGATGCCATTTTGCTTAGCGCGTCTGCTTTTTTGTTCTCTCCTTTAGGTACTTGTTTGATAGAGAATTCCTTGAAAGTGCTGATAAGGGTTTTGACCTTCTCCAAGTATTTGATCATGCCTGGCTCTTTTGCTACGTAAGTTCCATTTACTTGATTAGCCACAAGCCTCGAATATACATTTGCTTGAAGATTTTTTACTCCCATTTGTTCTGCTATCCAGAGACCGGCTATCAAAGCTTCATATTATGCTTCGTTATTGGTAGCATTGAACCTAAACCTTAGAGCATATGTGAATTTAATTCCTTTCGGATTTGTAATTATTAGGCAGGCTTCAGAACCATCTATGCGTGATGATCCGTCTGTGAACAATATCCATGGATCAGTAGGTTCTTCTTTGTCCTCTATGGGTGCATCTGAGGGGTCATCTTCTTGACGCTCCACAATGAAATCCGCTAGAATTTGTCCCTTGACTGATGCTTGGTCTATAATGGATGTCATGCTCTCCTAGCTTGAAGTTCCACTTAAGCAGTCTTCCTGTAACCTCCAGATTTGACAGTATCTACTTTATTGGTTGGTCCGTGATTACAATGATTGTGTGTGCCTGGAAATATCTTTTTAGCCGCTTGCTAGCACTTACCAGATCAAGTATTAACTTTTCCATCAGAGTGTAATTGATTTCCAGACCTTGTAATGCACGACTGACAAAGTAGATGGGCATTTGTTTCCCGTCCCTTTCCGTCTTTAGGAATGCACTGATGGCTTCTTTTGCAGCTGCCAGGTAGATGATTAATTCTTGTTTTTCTTTTGGTGCGGTTAACATAGGCAATTCCGCTATTAATTTTTTTCATTTGTTTGAATGCCATTTCCGCTTCTGTAGTCCATTGGAAGTCACTTTTATTTGTGCATTTCTTTAGAGTTTTGAAGAATGGCAATGATTTTTTGGCTGATTTAGACAGAAATCTGTTGAGGCTTACCAGCTTCTCATTTAGCCTTTGCACGTCCTTTAAACACTTTGGAGATGGAAAACTAAGGATCGCTTCCACCTTATCCGGGCATACCTTTAATCTGTCAGCATTCACTTTGTATCCCAGAAACGTGCCTTCTCTCATCCCAAAGGTACATTTTTTGGGATTTAATTTCATATTTTTTGGGATTACTTCTTGTTTCGTGCGGCTTTTAATGACTAGGTCGTCCACATATACTTCCAAGTTCCGGCCAATTTGTTTTTGGAAGGCTTTATCCACCAGACGTTGATAAGTTGCTTTGGTATTCTTTAATCCGAACAGCTTTTTTTAGTAACAGAATATCCCTTAGCTTGTGATGAATGTTGTATTTTCCTCGTCTTCTTTTGCCATCTTTATTTGATGCTACCCTTTGTATGCGTCCAGGAAACATTTGAAAGAATATCCGTAGAGAGACTCTAACTTCCAATCTATTTCCGGTAGCAGATATCCATCTTTGGGGCATGCTTTGTTCAAATCCTTAAAATCCACACACATTCTCCAGCTGTCATCGTGCTTTTTTACCATCACCGGATTTGATAACCAACTGTGATAATGGACTTCTTTCATAATACCAACGTTTACCAGTTTTTCAACCTCTTCATGGATTGCTTTATTCCTCTCAGGTGCTTGCCCCTTTTTCTTTTGTCTAAATGGTATACATCCTTCTCGAATATTCAGCCTGTGCTCCGCTATGTGGCGCGAAACTCCAGTCATGTCCGCTGGCTTCCAGGCGAATACATCAAGGTTGCGCCTTAGCCGGCCGCACAACTCCTTTCGCCCTTCTTCTGTTAAGGTAGAGCCTATTGCTATAGTCTGTTTCGGATACTCTGGGTGGATTGCTACCTTAATCCTTTCTTCTGTGACTTGGTTGATTACGGGATGTTGCGTTCCTGGTCCTCAGACCATTGTACACTCTAGCGGGATAATCCTGCTGCTCCGTAATGTGACCGTTCCACCCGTTACTGGGAATTTTAGCATTCTATGAGCTGTGGATGGGACTTCCTGGATCGTCCTTACCCCCGGCCTTCCTATGATTCCGTTATATGGAGATGGTGACCTTACAACCATGAAATTCATCCATGCGGAAATTGAATGTTCCTTATCACCTATCTTTACAAACAATGATATATGTCCTAGCGGCCATATTATTTCTCCACTAAACCCAACCAGTGGTGTGGTTGCAGGAACCATTTGGCTCTGGACCTCCTGGCGGAATCTGTTAAAGCAGTGTTCATACAGGATTTCTAAAGAGGAGCCTCTATCCACATACATACGATGAACGAAATGCCCTCCCATCTCAGCCTCAATAATCATGGGACCCTCCGTCCCATCTTCCTCCCCTAAGGGTGGGAATGAGATCATTGTCTCCGGAGAGAAGGTTTGGGTAATCCTTTGTTTGGCTACCCTATGCCATTGCTGTACCATCAGGATTGCCAGCGGCTTGTCCTTCCCTGAGGCTTCCCCCTTTTATGTTGCCTTTGTCTGGTCTTTCCCATTGCTTTGTTTTAGTTCTTTGATTAAGTGTGACAACTTTCCTACTTTAAGCATTTCTTTGATTTGTCTCTTCAAGTGCATGCACTCAATGGTGGTATGTCCTACTTCCCTATGGAACTCACAGAATTTGCTAGCGTTCCTTTTTTCTACCAGGGTCGTCATTGATGGAGGAGGTTTGAACTTTCCTTTATCTAAAGCCAAAATTTCTGAAGCCTTCCTTTTTGAAGTTTTGCTTTTGTCCAGCTTCTTGCTGTTTCCACGACGAAAATGACTTCTTCCGTTCGCGACTAGAAGCCGCCACCTCTCCTCTTAGGAATATTGTAGTCACCCTTATCATTTCATCTACTGACTTTGAAATTTTATCATGTAGACGTTTGATTAATTCGGAGTTGGTAATTCCGTGCATAAATCCAGAGATTTTCATGCATTCTGGAGCTCCCTTCACATCCCTACATTCGAGCTTGTACCTCCGCACAAACTCTTTCGTGGATTCCCCATCTCTCTGCTTGATGTTGTGAATTTCGACCGGATCTTTGATGCACTTTTTCTGCTGGAGGTAGTTCTCTAGGAATGCTTTCTTTAAGTCGTCATAACTATCAATGGATTCCTAGGTAAGGTCATCAAACCACACTCTTGCATTTCCAGTAAGTGTGGATTTGAACATATGACACCACATTGGCATTGCCTAACGTTCCGTCTTAGCGGCCGCTTGGAAGATTTTTAGGTGATCTTCTGGGTCTTCACTTCCGTCGTATGTCTTGATGTGAGTAGGCATTCGGGTTTTTGAAAAATCAAAGTAACGGATCCGGGGTGTGAAAGGATATGTTTCTTCACATACACATGATTGGGACAGATCATCCTCAATACTCGACTTTTGCCTCTTTGGTTTTGACTTCCAATGTCCTCCTGCGCTACCTTCGCTTTCTGACAGCGCTTCCATCCTTCGTGAGGGTGCTCTTTTGTTATGATGTTTTTCAGAAGCAAATTCTGTTTCTCTTGATCGAGAACTCTGGTAACAGCTTATAGTGTCTCTGCGGCTACTGTGGTATGACCGACGTCTTGAATCGTTCGAGTATGCGAACATACTCTTCCCCTTGTCTCCGAGCATGTGGAATACTCCCTTCTCTAGCCTTTTGAACATTGTTTTTCTTTCCGAATCTCTTTTCCTTGGTGACTTAGAATGGCCGCACCTTGGTTCAAGGCTTCCGGACATGCTGCGGACACGTCTAGATCTGAGCCTTTTCTTAAGATCCTTTCTTCTGCTCAGTGTCCCTGACTCGGAGTGTTGTGAGGCCTCCTCGAAGTTAAGACGGGCTTTTACTGCCTTGAGCTTTTCTTGCTGCACCTTCTCTTGGTGCACTTTTTCAGCTATGATTGGTAAAAGCTGATGGTAGTTCTTGTCGCAGTACTCTCACAGGGCTGCATCGGAAGCGGGCCTGCCCGAGTCTTGCGGAATTTGCTCATTTCCTAGCGTATTCCGCACGACGGGCGTGGGTTGGCTAAGGGGAGTTCGCTCGTTAGTGCGCATGATGAGTATTTTTAGAAAACGCGGTTGTATTCGCATCCCACGGATGGCGCCAACTTGTTATTACAAAATGTGTGGTAGGGAGTGAGATGGATCAGGAACGCTTACTGGGCCGGGCCAATAAGTTGTTGATGGATTGGATCTTGTAGTAGAGCAAGTGAAGAGATAACTTCCTGCACAATGAAAGTAAACCGTTAGCCTTACCGTGGGGACGGACCCCACGATTAGACTCCGGCGTGAGAGTAAGAAATCATGTTGTCAGAGTATGTGTGTGTAAAAATGAGTTAGTATGTTGTACCTTTTGGAGTGTCAGATGACCCCTATTTATAGGGAGTCTAGTACTAGGGTTTCCTAGTATTTCGCCTACAATTGTAGTGGCCGGAGTGGGACTCTTGTCGGGCAAGGATCCGCTTGTAATCGTGATTGTGGACACAGATCACCTTCCGCATACGTGTTGCGGAAGTATTTTGTCTGCGTGCGTCTTGAGACATCCGGGCCACCACCAGCTTATCTCTGGGTTTAATGGCGGCTCGTATGTTTTATTGTGTTGGGCCTGAGCCCAAATATGTATAGTATGAATTAAGCCCGATAAGCCTGTTATTCGTAGTATAGGTCATCAACTTGCCTTATTGAACCATATATTTGGAGGTCGAGAAGATGATAAAGTCTTGGGATTTCAATTTGATAAACTTTTTTAATTTCTTACATGTATCAGTTGTTCCTTAAAAGGGAGAAATAAGAAAGTTTAAGGAGACTTTTAAAGGGAGGCTTACTTTGCCTTTTCGGGTAGACATTCATGAGAAATGCTTTGTTGTATGGTGCGAAATCAGGCTTTATATATGAATGCATTTGTAGCTGTAAAGAATTACAACCTTGTTGCAATTATAAACTTATTCTCAGATATTACCACCTGGAAAATGTCAATGCTGCAAATTTGATTGTGATTGCTGTGTGTTGAAAGCTACGCTTGTCAATTTATGGTTTATAAATAAATTTAAATGTAATTATTGACAGTTTCATAACATCTGCTATAATCTATATATTTAAACGACAAATTGAACCTCAAATTGCTTCGACACTTCGAGGTACTAACAATCTACTTTCCAACAGAGTTGGTTACCTGCTAATCAGTAACGCTAAATTGAACTAGTTTCAGATAAACTTTTATTTCAATTACAAACTCAATGGCTTGAAGCCTTGAATGCTTGATTAAAGCATACCAATCACTAATAATTTCGCTAGAAGTATTCAAAGATCACAATCAAGAGATGCTTAGTCATGAGGTCCCATGTCAGTCACACCATCCCAATCTGCATCAAAATCATCCTCCAAACTACCATAAGATAGGCCTGGATCCAAATGACCTGATGTGGTAGAGAATGAACCAGATGGGGGGTGCGCCATATGGCTCCTGGCTGTACCGGATGACCCTGAAGACGATGACAGAAGAGAGTGAGCATAGTCCGAGTGGTCCATCAAACTTGGAGGCTGATTGAACTGAGGGTTCATGAAAGCCATGGTTGGGTGCGCCTGTTGACCACCAAACTGCAACATATTGGTTCCTGAAAAGTAGTAAATTAAAAGTATAATTAACATAATAACTATTCAACCGATAATTTAATGTAACTATCAAACATAAAAAACCAGACCATCGTGTGGCGGAAAAAGACATGGTTGAGGCTTTCTTCTTCTTCTGTTATGCCCATCAAGACGCTTTCTGCAGCTTCGTTTTTCCTCATCAAATTCTTCTAGTGAATGGAACCTATAGGTACAATCACAAAATAAATAGTTCAACTCATAAGCTCCTTAAGATTACCAAATTTAGAAGCAAAAAAGATGAGAAATGAACAAGTGGTACCGGCTACACTGCTGGCAGAACCGTAGAGCTTGGCCATTAATAAAAACTTGTGGACTCTTGGAATGAGCTTCACAAACCTTATGCCTTTGGTGATACTTTCTGCAGTTACTAAGGTCATCCATGCACCCATCCACTAGACAATTTACTACTTGGGTCGCATCAGTTGCCTTAGTACACGCCCTTTTCGACGATGCCATTTTTAAAGTCTCTTATAGTATGTATCTTCAAACTAGTACCAATTAGTCTACTAACTCACTCAACCAATAAAACTTCATCACAGTAACATGATTATGCAGATAGTAAAATACAGAGAATTTATAAAAGTTGCTACTTATGCATAACTTGCTTAAACATATAGATGATCAAAGAGTGGTTTGTTTTTGAACTTGTAACGAGATTCTAAATCAATGGTATGGGTGGTGGGGATGGCAATAATAGAGTTTCTGGTTGTTTTTATGCTAATTTATGGAAATTGCTGTGTTGTCAGTTTGATTTAGATGTATGATAAAGGACAAAATGTTAATGTTGTTGTGTCAATGTGCTATTCATCCTTATTTTGAACAACATTATATATGAGAGCCACAGTTGTCATAACATTATTTTTTTTTTTGACTGTCACGTCAGCGCCACATCAGCATAACACCAATACCAACATCATTCCCCTTATCATAACACCAAATAACACCACTCTTCTTATTATAACACCAAATAACACCACTCACCTTTTTATTTTCATAAAACCCCCTAAATAAGTATTTCATTATTTTAACAAACAAACCATTTCATTCATAATTAAACATACAAATTACATAAAAAAACACATTACCAAATTAAAAAAAAAACAATACGAAATAAAAAAAAAGCATTACGAATGTAAACTTTCGATTAGACTCTAATACGTCATAACATGCTCTGTGAAGTTGGCATTTACCTTTGTCCACCCATGTTTGTGACAAGAAAGGTTTGTATTTTAGGAAAAACAAGCAGGATTATCCGCTCGTTGCTGCGGGGCGCTAATTTTTCGCGCGTTGTTGCGGGGCATTAATTTTTTTTTGTATTTTGTGCGGGTTTATTTTTTCGGTCTCATGTTTAATAGTTTGTTTTTTATATGAGCTTATGTGTTGGGCCTCATGTTTAAAGGTTTCTTTTTTTGGCTATACGAGGTTTTTTTTAATATAATTTTATGGGATTCCGTGTGCCTTAAATGACAATTGCGCGTTACAGCAATGCAATTTTTTTTCGGTCTCATGTTTAATAGTGCGGGTTTATTTTTTCGGTATCATGTTTAATAATTTTTTTTTCCTTATATGAGTGTATGTCCCGCGCGTTGTTGCGGGGCGTTAATTTTTTTTTGTGCGAATTTATTTTTTCGGTCTCATTTTAATAGAATTCGAAGAGCTTTTCGCGTGTGTTTTTTTATATTACATACTTGTATGTTGCACGTTATTATACTCGCGCCACAAATGTTGAATAAGTAAAAAAAAATCCAAATGGGCCGGTCCAAACATAAAGCTCAAAATAAAAGCCCAAAGAAAAACCTTGAGTCCATGCCACAAAAAAACAAAATAGGAATCTCATAATTAGTATATTGTCTAATAACGTTAAATATCATAAGAATATTGAAAAAATGATTTAGAAAAATTGTAGGACATTATTGATAATGTGGAATATATGCCAAAAAGTCATAAGTGAAAGAAAGATGATTGGCCTTAAAAGAAGAAGTGAATGGACTTATCTGAACGATACATAAACTATGGATAAGGATCATTTCATGTTCTGAAAGGTAATGTTCTGCTTTATATGATTGTACATTTGATTAAAATAATCAAATGCGCAATCAGATAAAGCAGAACATTACCCTCATGATCATTTTTTTTTTTTTGAACGGCAACTTTATTAAAAGAAAACTAGCAAGGAGCTAGAATTACAAAGAAATGAAAAAAGGGTGTTGAATCCAACTATCCCAACTAATAGAGTTTTTACCCCTAGCAATATACCAAGAAAAAGAACGCCTAACTATGTCTTCAAAAATACCATCTTTTCGAAGATTTGAATCAGAGAAGAGGAGATGGTTTCTATATGACCAGACATGAGATGATCTTTTTCCATAAACTATAAACCGGAATATGCTTATGTGTTACTTTTAGATGTAAATAAAGGAAGTGTAATGTAAAATGATTAAGAATAAAATCAATAAATAGTTGATATGTTTGACTAGCCTCTGTTTAAATCGACACCGGTATAAAGTTCCGGTATGGCGATAAAATCAATAAATAGTTGATATGTTTGACTAGCCTCTGTTTAAATCGACACCGGTATAAAGTTCCGGTATGGCGCCGATTTTTTATTAGATTTTAAGGTTGTTTTGTATTCATTCGGTCCTAAAATAAGTGTCAACATAGTCACTAAAGTCGTTTTGGATTAATCAAGTATAACTAAGTGCGACAAATAATGAAGCCAATTTACAAGTTACAACTAAAACCATACTGTAACATTAATTTGACCATGCCTATTGCGAGCTAAATTAAACCAAAAACAAACTAAACCGATAAAATTGGACTATGCCTTAATTAAAATCGTTACTTCAATAAAGACTAAAGCGTAAATAAACTAAATTAGTTGCTCTTACGAACGGGTATAAGTTGTTTGATACCCGGGCGTAAGCGTAAATGGAAACCTTGAATGAATGTTACGATTATTAGATCACTTCAATGATTAACTTCGACATATGGCGTAAAGTAAAAGAGGCCATGTGACTTCCAAAATGTCTACGATGGAATCATTGGAACCGTTAAGTACATGAGAAATTGAAGCACCAATAGTCGTGTGAAACTGAGAAATAAAATGTCATTGCTTATGCATCAATATATGTCTTTTTTTTTAACAGCTATTTTATTGATAATAAACTAGCAACTACAAAGAAATAAGATGCGGATTTTTGAGCCAATCGTTCCAAGCAAACGACGCTTTACATCTATACCGACACCAATTATAAGACTTACACACTACATCATCAAAAAACAACGCCTTCGTTGGAGCCTTAGCCTCGAAAATAGTCTTGTTACGGAACGTCCATAGGTGCCACCACATTACGTAAAACACTCCTTCAAGCATCATTTTATTCTTATATGGTAAACGCAAATTCACCAGCCAAGCCAACCAACCATCGTATGATTCGAACTCCATATAAAGAACGTCCCACCAGCAAGTGATAAGGCGAACAGCTTGTCTGACCATGCAACACGAGAAGAACAAATGGCTAGACGTCTCCGCCCCCTTATCACAAATAGCACACATGATAGAATCAATATAAATACCTCGACGAGATATGTTAAACCTAGTTGGCAGCGAATCAGACTTGACCTTCCACGCATGAACATTCACCTTAATAGGCACATATTTAATCCATCGAGTTTTATAATCAACCACCGGAATCGATTTATCGTCAATCAATTTTCTAACCGAAGCCACGGAAAAATCTCCCGAACTCTCCAACGTCCAAGTCCATCTGTCAGATATAGGAGCTAAAATGACATCATTCACCAAAGCAACAATCTCATCGAATTGTTCTTGTTCCACACCCCCTCTCGGCGCTCTACGAAACGAAAAAGCCAAACTGGGTTGCGCTACTTTCATCCCAACAGTAATTGATTTACTAGATTCAAGAGCATATATACGCGGATACCGATTTTTGAGCGTGCCACCTTCACTCCACATATCCTCCCAGAAAGATGTTATTTGCCCATTCCCAAGTTTAATACGCATAAACTTAATTAAGTCAATACCTTTATTCAACAAGGCATTAGTTTCGTGAACAATATTCATCCAACAAGACTTAGATCCAGCTCTCGTGATCACTCCCATTTTACCGTCATCCCCATGAATCGCCTTAATAACCCTTGCCCATAAAGAAGAATCTTGCGTATAAAACCTCCACACCCATTTGAACATTAACCCTCTATTCAAAGCATATAAACTTGATACACCAAGACCTCCTCTTTCTTTAGGAGCTAAAACCTTCTTCCAATTAACCCATGAGGCTTTCTTACTGTTGGAATCATGCCCATTAAAGAAATGGCTACGGATCGACTCTAACGTACGAAGCACACCCGAAGGGACTTTAAATATAGACATATGGAAAATAGGCATCGATCCTAAAACCGACTTTAATAACGTAAGCCTACCTCCAATTGACAATGTTTTCATCTTCCATTTAGAGAGACGTTTCTTAACCCGTTCTACAACCTCATTCCACGCATGCACCCGAGACATAGAGCCACCCACTATCAAACCGAGATATAAAAACGGAGGTTTAAGAATAAGGCACCCAAGTTTCAGCGCGGCCCTCTTAACCTTATCACTATCCACATAAACACCCATAATTTTACTCTTGCTCATATTAATTCTTAAGCCAGACGCCCTATAAAAACACTCGAGAACATGCACTAAAGTAGAAATGTTACTCTCACACCACTGTCCTACAAAAACCGCATCATCCGCGTAGAACATGTGAGAAATATTCACCGAGGCGCCTAATTTAATTCAATATATATCATTATACTTGATAAGACATCCATCTACCTTAAAGTAAAGATATGGCATTATAACTTACCAAACCATTTATAAATATAGTCTAAATTGGTGTTTGTTTTTTCATAAATGTCTTTTAACAGCATTTTAATTTAATTCATTCAGACGCGGTCAGACATTTGGGTCATGAAGACTGTTTATTTTTTTCAAGACATTCAGAGGCAGTAAGAGGCAAGCAGTGTTAAAAGCGTTTGTTTTTTTCTGATAATTAAGAGGCATAAACCTCTTACTTAACTAGATGTGGAAGGGGTGTCTTAACACCTCTTAATGTCTTTTTTACTTACTTTTTTTTTCTACTTTGTTACGATTATTTTTTTTTTGATTTTTTTTAAGTTCTTGATTTTTTTTCTTGTTTCATCTTTGTCTTTTATATTAAAAGTATTAAATAAAATCATTGCATATGTTTTGTTAGATAATGAGTGTATAACATGATATGTGTCAACTCATATTTTGTTCAAATTGAAGGGTACGGTTTCGGACTCATACATCTCAATTCTAACGTGACTCATTTAGTTAATCGCTTTAAGAAATTCAATTCAAACTTTAAATTGATTATATTATAAAAGTTGTTTTTTTTATTTAATGAAGTTTATTTCTTGTGCGAATGCAATCGTTTTATATTTAAATTGTAAACATTATAGTTTAACACATTTAAACATTTTGCCAAAACAAACAATTTTATTTTATTTAGATTCAGATTTCTCAACCACTTATTCAGATGCAGATGAAAATCAGATTCAGACTTTTTTACCAAATATTCAGATTCAGGGTCTCTTAATAAACAAACAACACCTAAGCCTCTAAATAAAGCATGGCCGAATGTTTTTCTTGTTATTCAGGAGTGCGAGTACTTGATTTAGATTTACGCGTCTTAACAAATTTATCTTCGTGACTGTTTCCGACCATTTCGATAGCCACCTTCAAGTTTGTGTTTAGTGAAATTATAATTTTTTTTTGTGACGTCTATGTCATTCTAAATATTAAATTTACACGATCGTATATCAATCAAATTTCACTAAGTTATTATACAACATACTAAAAATGAGTATGTTATTTGTCCTCTAGCGGCATGGGCTTAAGGTTTTTGTTTGGGCTCCCACTTTGGGCTCTCAATTTGAGCCGGCTCATTTGGGTTTTTTTTTACATATTCAATATTTGTAACGCGAGTATAATAACGTGCAATATCCAAGTATGTAATATAAAAAACACCCGCGGAAGACATACGTATGATGTTATAGAAAATGTTGACGTTTAATATTCCGTAATTGTTAAAAAAATTGTCAGTGAAATAAAAAACATGTGTTCCATACAAGTCAGGCCCGCCACAACACGTGGATATATTTCCACTCAATATTCATTCGAAACACATTCGCGAAAAATTATGCCGTGCGGCAACGCGTGGGCTATGTAATAATTCATTCAGATTAAAAAATACCCGAGAAAAGATCTTCGAATTGCGAACAAAACGAGCCAAATATTGCAATGCTTCTTAAATACCCACAATTTTATAAAAAAAATGTCAAAAAATGTTTGGATCCTTAGCCGGGCTCCTTTTAGCGAATAGTATATCTATAATATATATGGACAAAAAGTAGTCGCCCCATTTTTCTTTGTTACAATAACGATTGTATATCAAAAAATTGTTAAAATATACCAAAATACCGAAAACTTTTTTCTCGTCCATATTTCTCCACCAAAATTTTAAATTTTGACCAAATCGATTTAAATTTTGACTTTTTATGACCAATCAGATCCAAACAACCAAAACATTTTGCCTAACGTGGCTAAATCAATTGTGACGTCTATGTCATTCTAAATATTAAATTTACACGATCGTATATCAATCAAATTTCACTAAGTTATTATACAACATACTAAAAATGAGTATGTTATTTGTCCTCTAGCGGCATGGGCTTAAGGTTTTTGTTTGGGCTCCCACTTTGGGCTCTCAATTTGAGCCGGCTCATTTGGGTTTTTTTTTACATATTCAATATTTGTAACGCGAGTATAATAACGTGCAATATCCAAGTATGTAATATAAAAAACACCCGCGGAAGACATACGTATGATGTTATAGAAAATGTTGACGTTTAATATTCCGTAATTGTTAAAAAAATGGTCAGTGAAATAAAAAACATGTGTTCCATACAAGTCAGGCCCGCCACAACACGTGGATATATTTCCACTCAATATTCATTCGAAACACATTCGCGAAAAATTATGCCGTGCGGCAACGCGCGGGCTATGTAATAATTCATTCAGATCAAAAAATACATACGGAAAGATCTTCGAATTGCGAACAATACGAGCCAAATATTACAATGCTTTTGACATACGTAAATCTGACTCAAAGTAAGAAAAAAAAAACACCGGACGAAAATGGAAAAAAAATTACAAAACGGACCATCAACTTTTAACTATTTACGACTTTTCATATAATAAACTTTATTTATCAAATATATAACACATATCTACCGATTCATTCAGATTAAAAAATACCCACGGTAAGATCTTCGAATTGCGAACAAAACGAACCAAATATTGCAATGCTTCTGAAATACGCATGATTTTATAAAAAAATGTCAAAAAATGTTTGGATCATTGGCCGGGCTCCTTTTAGCCCATGTGGTAGGCCGAAATAGTATATCTATAATATATATGGACAAAAAGTAGTCGTCCCATTTTTCTTTGTTACAATAACGATTGTATACCAACAAATCGTTAAAATATACCATGTTGATAAAATATAATGCCTAAAAACATTAATAATATTTTTTCACATCTTTACGTTTTGATAATCACAAAATATAAAAACGTTCAACGTAAAATTAAACGTAAACAAGTATTTAGTAGTAAATATTCA
>BQNB010137713.1:0-11037 GCA_026074375.1 Tanacetum coccineum
CACTTTGTCATTTTTGTTATGATCGAGCTACCAATTCTTAAATTTCGTCCAATATGATGTACATCTTAAATTTCGTCCAATATGAAATCTATTATACTAAAAAGATTCAGCCCCTTAATTTAATAGGGCTGTATCTTTAAATACTCTCAACTCAAAATCAGCCCTTTCATTCGACTGTTGGATCCCAACAGCCATGGCTTACATAACCCCATGGTTACATTAATGGAAGAATACCAAGAAGCAAATTGTCCAACCCTGTTAATGAATCAGTATCCATTCCATTCATATTATAACATATTCAGTTTTACAAATCTTTCTATCTAATTCATCGGTTTTAGCCCCTAATTATTTGTGATTAATAATTGATTAGTTTCGGATGTTAGGTTTTTAACAGTTTTTTGGTTTGTTGTTGCAGGTGAATCCTGAAGTATTTTATTGATATGGTTACCGATTGTTGATTGTGGCGGAATGAATTGGTATTATTGAAATAATTGGTTGAAAGTTTCCCAAGATTATTTTTCAAATATTGCAAATTACTAGCATTAGCATCCATTATTTGATCTTAGTTTTCTTTTGTTATTTCTTTGCCAGAGGGACTGATAGCAATTCATAAAGCAATACTTGGCAAAAAGCATGCCATCTGTAACTATCTACTAAGAAAGTGCGCTATTTCGTTTGTTCGTGACAAAGTGAGCATGAACCTATTTCCAAAACTTGATTTAATGTAGCTTGGATAACAGTAGATTTTGAGAATAGTATAGTATTGTATTTTGTTGAATGTAGGACTGTGAGTAATGGTTTTTCTGATATGTGTTTTTGCTTTTCCTTTTGTTGAAAACAGGACGGGGCTACCCTCATGCATTATGTTGTACGCAGAGCATCAACTCAAATGATAAAGTTCTTCTACTATATAATGTGGATATAACCTCCTGGACAATGTATGTTGAAGTTTTTATGCTCTCTGCTACTTTGTGCTCATCAACTTGGCTCATTTGTTATGCAGTTAATCTATACATGCTTTGTTTTTTACAGGATAGGTACACCCCACTGCATTTACCCATCCAAGCACGTAGAACTATGTTGTGAGGCTTTGTTGATCAAGAAAGCCGATATAACCCTATTAAATCATGTACTGTTCTCTCTCTCTTTCTCATTTAAAAGTTGTTACGCCTTACGTGTACATGTAGCATTTTCGACCCATTTACTTTTCGATGTGTTGATTCTGAGTATTTATGCTCAACATGTAAAATATAAAAGAACATTCAAAATGGAATTGGGTTGAGCAGTATGAATCGCACCAAATGTGTAATTTTAATACACCAGACCTCCAAAAACATTTTACATGGAAAAATAAATTATTGTTGAAAGTAATTCAAGTTTTCAGTCGACTGAACCTGACCTGTACAAAAATTTACTTTTTTTACCCGTTCCCTGAGCTCTCCAGTTTCCCATATCTGCTTATGTGTGTGTGTATGCAAGATCTTATTCGACCAGATTCTCACTTTAGACTGAGATGTATCATTTTGTAATATGCCAATAGGATAGGTTGCCCGTTGAACCCCTGGATCTTTGACTTTATAGTGGAAGAGACACACAAACATATGAGCTAATCAGGTAGTTAAGTGATACTATTAGATGTAATGTAATGATGAGTGTTTGTATATCGATTAAATGGAGGGTTAGGGTCTGCATATTAGGAAGAAAAAGGAGTATTTGGGTTGCAAGACTTGATGAAGGCTGCAACCGAGGTGATTGGAAATGGAGGGTTAGGGTCTGCATATAAGGCGACATTGGCGAGTAGAGTTTCAGTTGCATATGCAACATTTTTGTCTTGCCTTTCAATAACAAAGTCTATCACGCCCCCCCCCCCCCTTTTGCCAATGACAAAATGTAGTTAGAAGAAGCTAACATGGTGAAAATGTAAGTGTTAGCAGAATGCGTTATTTTTTTATTTATCCTTCCTTAGTTTTTTTACTAATAATATGCTACTTTCTGTAAACAAATGGTTTTTTCAGTGTGTAACTTAAGGTCTTAGGGGTGATTGGATTGCTTATCAAAAGTTATGATCTGCTTATTGGTTTTTTAGATAGAGGATAACGATCTCTTTCATGTAACAGTAAGAATGTCTTTGATGCAGAGATGAAAAAGTTAGCGAAATTGAGGCACAAAACCATATTGACACCATTGGCATATCATTTCCGGAAAGAAGAGAAACTTTTGGTATCTGAATATATTGCGAGAGGCAGTCTCGAGAGGCAGCCTGCTATACGTTTTACATGGTATCTCAAACAACCCTCATTTCATTTAATCGATATACGAACCTATACACACTAAGATAAACATGTGATTTGTTATCCTTACAGGTGAACGTGGGAATTCCCATGCTGAATTAACATGGCCCAATCGGTTGAAGATAATAAAAGGAGTAGCGCGAGGAAGGGGTTTGCTTCATTCAGAATTTGCATCGTATCCATTGCATCATGGGAATCTCAAGTCTAGCAATGTACTTATTGGATCAGACTATGAGCCACTTCTTAGTGAGTTTCGAGTTAGTGTTGTTTTAGTTAAGCGATAATACATGTGATAAATTTTAAGTGAGTTCACGGGTACATAGGTGACATAGATAGATATGCGCTGCATATTGTCGATGTTAGAGCCTGCTTTCTCCAGAAATTGTTTGGGCTTAGATGTGTAAGAAAGTGTGTGATGTTTTGTCTATTAGGGTTTTGAATTTGTTATTGCATTATTTGTGTTTGCATAATTTTTAAAATCATTATTTTATCATCTGAATAATGTGCAGAATCATCAGTGGAGAAAGATCTCTTCCAAGCATCAGGTATATAAATGCTACGTTGTGCTTAATTTGCTTCTCAAAAAGGTTCGATTTATGAAATAAATATCATGATACATATATGGCGGATGAAGAGCATGTCGAAAAGCAGAAGCACGGGCATGTCGAACTTGGTTACCTATCAACCAGCAACGTAAATAGGCTACCAGGTACCCGTATACAGTTGTTTTTATGCAACTTCTATAACTTGGATGTAGACTATATAATGTAAAGTTTTGTAATTAATGGTTTACACCAATGTAGGGGCGACTTATCCATGCCAGATTGTGCGACATGTGTCGCACGAGCAGTAACTATGTTAAGAAGGTGTGCCAAAGGGCAGGCACAAATATGACGGTAGAGACGAAGTCTGTGTTTTCTGAGCTGAAGTTGAATGTATTGATGATGATGATTGCTGGGAAGAGATACTGTGGTGATTCAGTTGCGAAAGTGTATGGTGCATGACTTTTTAACGAGATTGTGGAAGACACCTTAGTGTTGATGGAGGCGACAAACGTGTCATATTATTTGCCGTGGTGGATTGTTTAATGACCGCGAGACGAAGATGAATCAGTTGAGACTAAGATTCTTTCTCATCATCTATTGTTAATCCGTAATTACCTATTTTTGATGGAACCTGTAGTATTCTTTCTTTTTTGACAGGTTGCTGCAATGAACTCGATGCAGTGAATTGATTCAGTTGTTAACAGGCTATTCATGTCTTAAGTAAGACATGCAGGTATGTGTATATTTCCACTACTGATAACTACATTGAACTAAACTAATCCCAAACCCCCTTAACAATTTCACGTGGGCTGTTTTGTACGGCTTATATGAGAAAAAATGTAACCTCATTTAGTACTACTAACAAGAAATCTCAAAACCCATTCGATAATATAGCTAAGTAACTTATGACTTATGTAGTGGATCTAATTCTCAAATGTTACATGAAATGTTATTTCCTGTTTGTTGGCAGTATGTTGATGAATTAGTTAGGACGTGTTGTGGGCGGTGCAGCCATGGTAGGAGTAGAAGCAACAAGGTAACACTTAGTAGCATTGATACAAGACACTTGCAAATACGTCGATGATGTTGTGGTGGTATACAGGATGTAGTTTTTCATCAAATTCACACTTATTATTGAAGAAATTGGAGCAGTTGAGTACATTTTGTTATATTATGTGCAAAGTTATGTGCTATGGATATATAGCAACTAAGGACGTTTTATAAAGAGTCATTGATGTGGACTAAAGAGGAGGACCGGAGATGAAACATCCGATGATATTTGGTCATACACTTTCATTCTTGATATAAAATTATTATAAGTAGACTTTCACATCATGAATTGTGTCATGTGCGTATCTTATGCCTCTAATTGACTAACTGTTGTATCATGGTCCATTATCTTCGACGCATATAGTACTTCTGTACAAAAACATCCCGACGCAGAGCGCGGGCCTTAAAATATGTAGTATTGTGAAAAGTTTACAACGTCTTTTGTATGATGAAGGTTTTTCATGCTGAAGGTCTGTTTACGACACTTCAACCCATGAAAATTGCGCGTCGGAATTCAGTAGCATCGGTTGCAATGGCGGTAAAGTTCCTTAAAGAAATAAAATATAAGTGTATGTCAATGTGTTCTTAGTTCTAAAAATTTGCTACTGTTTGGTTGGATTTTGTCTATTATGCATACAATAGAAAAAAAAATAGGAATTTATAAAGTAGGTAAAAATACCACTACTTCACCGATGTTTCCAGACCTTCTTCTCCTACCTGTATCCTTTTTACAAATGTTTATAAGTATCTTATTCTATAAGTATTATAAACACCAGGATGTGAGAATCGTGTCAGTACATGTGACGCAGTATTTGCTTTTTGGAGATTTATATGTATTATGCATCAAGAGTCAAAGTTGTTTTAAATATAATAGCATTGTTGAATTTCTAGTCCATGTACCTGGGCCTTCTTTACTATTGTACCAAGATGCCAGCATACTTACAACTCCCCCAATGCACGAAACCTTATGCAAGCAACAATTAGATACAACCCGTGTGCAACGCATGGGTCTGCATGCCTCGTGTATATAAAACTGAAAGACACTTGCGTTTGCGTGTATTGGGAATAGTCAACAATGGTTAGTCCGAAAAATCATGCTAAGTAATGTTTAATGCCTACATAGGCAACTGACAAGAGAAGGCTTGTGCTTAGATGTCTATTTAAGCATGTCAATACTGGTTTAAATTCTTTGTACGTGCAAATTGTTGAAATTGCTTAGGGTTCCCATTCAATATATTCTTGTGTTACAATTGCTAATTCCTTAAATTTTAATCTATATACGAACCACATTTATTGTAAATCATCTCTCAAAGTTTACAGTTTATGTTTTCCTTTGTAGTTGGTTTATTTATTCTCTCTATAATAAGTTGATTTTTTTTAACGGCAAGTTAGTACTTAGTGATTCGAGCTCACAGTGACATTCAATTAGACAATATACAAGCTTCGTACCTTCGCTTTAAAGGTTAAATCCCACTCCTGCTTATATAATAAGTTGATATTGATATGGATTGAATTCTTGTGGGCAACATTAATTGTAAGGCGCGTTTTAATTGATGAATGATAAAAGGGGACAAGCGAAATACATGACATTACATGTTTATATTGCACCTAAAACGACATTACATGTTTAGTATGCGTTTTGGAGTATATGTACGTGTCCACTGTCCACACACACATTTTCGAATACATAAAGTTTCTTTTTTCTGACAATCAAATTATAATATATATCTTTTGCTAAAATTATAAGCAATTTAATATTTTGTTTCAACATCATAATTTCTATATCATAGTTTCCACCAAAGCTAAATAAATCTAATAGGCAGTGTTTATGATTTTGGCCCATTAAAATTCGTTAACTATATAACTTTACAGTTGCCTTCAAATTGAATATGTCTTGTAGTTTTATACCATTTAAAAAACAATTTGGTGCATATCAAGGGATTATGGAGTTACATAGCATTCATGAAGCAATAACCTGCCTCTCAAATAAAGTATCTGGCTGGATACCAAGAGTTGCTGGAGTTACAGTATCTATGGAGCTATTCATGAAGAAATCAATAATTTCCTATAAATCCAATAAAAAACAGCTTATTAGTCAACATATTATGTCCTCAATGGCCACTGAAGAAAATAAAAACATTCAATTAGCTGGATCTATCAAACAACAAGCTAATGAAGCTTTCAAAGGTAGTAATTAAATCCATTTTTTATATATTATATTATGTTATGTTACACGTATTAATAATATATGTGTTGGGGTTTTTGTAGGTAATAAGTTTAATCAGGCTATAGATTTGTATACAAAAGCAATCGAATTAAACGGCGAAAACGCCGTTTATTGGGCGAATCACGCCTTTTCGCATACCAAACTAGAGGAATATGGTAGTGCTATTCAGGATGCATCTAAAGCTGTTGAGATTGACCCCAAGTATTCCAAGGTAGTACTATAAATTTATATGTTTTTTAGATTATATTAGACGTGGTAGGGTTTTCGGGTTTGCTATTAGTCGGCGAAAATAGGTTTTTATGTTATTTGATGTAAGATACTTACTATCCAAGTGCAATGCCTTAGAGTTGTGTATTTTGGGTTTCTCGATAACGTTTTTTATGGTGATTTAAGGTTATTACCGACGTGGTGCTGCATATCTTGCAATGGGAAAGTTCAAAGAAGCTCTCAAGGATTTCCAACAGGTTTGTATTGCTTTCTGATTACTTTCGTAAGACGGAGAATAGTGTGAATTGGTTCTGCAAAGGATATACATATACGTTAGTTTCTGTTTTAAGTTAGGCTTGACTTTATTCGTCAGTTTGCATAATCTTTAAGGATATACATATACATATACATTTGTTTCATAGTTTTGCTCATTTACTATTATTATTAAAAGTTTAGTTTCGAGTAATGGATAGCAAAATAAAGATTCTGGTAGAGTTTTATGTTGGTTTATTTTATCAAACAACAAGGATTATAAATATTCCTGTACAATGTTGTATGTTCTCATAACTGGACTTGAGAAGTTGGCGTAGTATAATAGTTTCTGCTAATTGATATTCTATTTATGTATATGTAGAAGCTTTGCCGAGAAGCATTAAGAATGCTACAAGGAACTCATTTTGGTGGACAAACTTTCAGACATTCATGGGGTCATAGTCCTGCAATTAAACAGGTTCCAATAATAATCAAAATGTAATTATATATTTATAAAGTAGCTAGATGACTTGATTCGCATTTTCACTATTTTCAGCCTCGACCTCAGGTAGAGCAAAGCTAGTAGAATGGTGGATACTATGACTATGGACAAGGATATGAACTTTACAAATATGCTCAAGTTGCTCGAGACCTTGATATGTACTATGAAGACTACGCAGCGGTATATGGTGTGTACCCACAGGTCTAACAACATGTCAGCAGCCCGTACTACAACAACCACCGTTGCAAAGTTTTCGTCGTAATAATTATAGTTCTTGGCCACCAACTATAAAGGTGATTCGAAAGGTAATGGAAGATGGGATGGAGTGAAAAAGATGACGAGTGACAAACTAAGGCTCATCATGTTGCTTTTTGAGCATACTCAGTTTATTCTTTGTACATATGTGCATGTTGGTATTTTTGTTTGGTAGTATATTGTATTTTGAAAACCACGTTAAGCTGACCTTGAATTTGTATCTTTTAACTATGTAGGATTTACGGCTATACTATTGTATGATTTCAGGATGAAAACCGCGGACGATTAATTCATAAAGAGATTGCAGGTAGGCGTTCCGTTTCACGTAGAATTTTTGGATATGAACAAAGTAAATGGTGATTTTTATAGTTTAATGTAAAAACAGATGTAGAAAACATGTTGCGACGAAAAATGTGCAGCAATAAGTGGAAGAATGAATCATAGTTTCGTGGAAAAGTAAAAGAAGGGTAATGTTTTATCATGATTACACATTGGTCAACCAAGTCAATCCACTACACTTAAATCATATTGGTGACGCACAATCACCAACAAAAGATACTATTCTTGCTAGAATGAGGAAAAGATCTACTGGATGGAATATAATTGCATCTTCTTTTTTTCCTTGAGGTAATCCTAATCAGTTTTGGTGAACAAGTCTAGAGTTTTAGCAACACAATGTGAAATGACTACATTTGCATGCTTTTCATATCATCATTAGATATAATACAACAATATGCTCGCATTCTAATATCTTTATAGTTACTTTTGAAATTGTGCCTCTGATTGTCATGTGAAACAGAGAGAAAGTTGCATAGTAATAGGATGACTTTTAAATAAAGTGTTAAATTTTTTAACATAAGGATGATGGAATAACATTCTCAAGTTCTGTCATGTTCTTTAGCGAATGAATCCGCACAACGTATAATATATGTTTTCTAAAGTCATAAATATGTACTCCACATTTAGTTCAGATAAGTGATTTTTGTTTGTTCTGTCGCAATGCTAAATATAGATCATGTGTATAAAATCCAACAACCTCCAAAAGTTAAGATTTTATTTTGATGCATTATTACGTACACGAATTATTTGCATATCATGTTGTGAAACAACTTATGCCATTGTAATCCTATAAGTGGCGTGCGTATCGAAAAACCGAACCGTACCAAAAACCGGCTTTGAGGAAAACATGAACCAAAAACCGAACCGAGCAAAACCGAAACCGAGTCGAACCGAATAGATAGTTTAGACGTATTTTTCATGGTTTAACCCGGAATTGAACCGAACCGAGCAAAACCGAAACTGAAAACCATACATATACAAAACCGAAAACCGAACCGAAAATGGTCGATTCGGTTCGGCTCAGATCAGTTTGTTGGTTCGGTTCGGTTTTCGGTTAGTTTTGCTCAGCCTTACATCTGACAATACCATACCTAAGCAACTCTTAGAAATAGATATACAGAAAGCTGATTTATCTTGCATATTTAAAAAATGGTGAAGTTTAAAAATACGCAATAAACTTTATCAAAAAACACAAAATACGTAACAAACTAAATATATTACTAGAATTGCCAAATTACTTTCAAATTTTGAACGATATACGTAATATGACCCGATGTTGACTAAAATTTAACCTGTTTGACCGGTTCCATTAACAAAAATTACAGAAATGGTCTCTGTGATTCGCGTTGGACTTTCACTGTTAGTCCCTTAACTTTTTTTTCACTTAATTTTTTTTTTCACTTAATTTTTTTTAAAATGCACTTAATTTTTAAAATACTTTTTTTTTCATTTATTCATACATTATATTTTTTAACGTCATCATTCCTAGTATCAAAACGCAAATTGTCTATGTCGGGCAAGTTCAGAAGGAAAAGGTAACATTCATTTTCATTGCTTTTCTAATAGATATTCGGTTAAGTATTTACTAAGTTGTTTGTTGCCTAATCCTTCTTTAAAATTTGTCCAAAACTATATAAACTTTCGCACTCATTTAACGTAAATTTGTTGTTTGCAACTTTTTATGAAATTTGAAACATACATGGCCATTCATGTATGTCTGATAACTATGGTGCGAATCTTTATACTGAAGAATGTTTGTTGTGAAGTTTGTAATCGCAGATTACATTATTATTAGATAGTTATAAGAGGTGTATATAAATAAAATAGTTCTGGGGTTACAGTTGAAGGTCATGACAAGAAATTTCATATGTGAGGTTACATGAGTTTCATATTCTATATATATAAACCATGCTATAAAAATGATTCATGAGATGCCCTACTTTACACATGTATGGTCAACAATTTGTAGGACTCATGATTTCGACGTGTTTGTCTCTAACAGGATGAATCTGGCGGAGATAAGAATATCACATTAGAAAAGGGAATGGGTTTGTTGGTTTGTTATAGGTGTTCATTTTGAACATGATGAACTATATAGACGAAAGTAAAGAAACAGCATTAGCTCTAGAGCTGTTAAGAAAGATCCGGCAGCTTGAACACCTACATGTTCACATCAAAACAAAAAATCTCTGCAAGCACGATGTTTATTATAGTTTAGGTCAATTAGCAAATGTGGTCACTTGATCTTTTGTGGGAGTCATATGGGAGCCTTTGCTCTGATTCGAAGCTAACGACCGGAACAGGAAAAGCACAGTAGTGTTTTTGAATTTATAATGCAATCAGAGTCAAGTTCAGTTGGTCATGCTATATACGCATATGATGGTGGACTAAAAATAATTTGTTGGTGAGCCAATCTTTTACAAGTGATCTATAAATGTTGATGTAATATATATTTTATCGTGCAGGATTTGAGCCGTTGAAAATCTCTATGATTACACGGTTGCTGAAGTGTGGGGGAAGAATCCAATCGATCTTTTAGTGGAAGCTAAATTTGCTATATGTTCTAGTTTTGTTTTAAAACGAAACGAATACGCCATTACCTTATAGAAATAGAATATTAATTGGTGCTATATGTATATATAGAGTGATGCTCCATACCATGTAATAGACCTGCCAATTAACTGCTTCTCCTAGAGTTTGCCTTGATTCTCAACAAGCTTCAATTGGTTCCGTTCTATTCAATTTGGTTAGTAATTGCTAGATTTTGCTTTCATCAATGTTGACTATTAATAATCGATATCAGTAAACATTTTTAAACTTGAAGTGACTTTATGGGCTTATTGTTTGTGTTACTTTAAATAGAAGTATAAAAATATCCAAGCACAACACCCCGCCGCGAAGCGCGGGTATAAAACCTCGTTTTCTAATTAACAAGGAAGGGTAAAGAGGTAAAAGCACATGTTAAGAAAAGTCCATATAAAAACTTTTAGTATTAAATCTATTTAAATATAATGAAAATGTGTTTTTGAATATACAAGTGTATTTTGATGTTTTGAAATGATATTGAAGTAATTGTTTTTTTTAAACATATTTATTTTATTATACATGTTTCACCCTCAGAAAAGGAACATTAACAAATAAACAATTCTAATATACATTATTCTATTCTCTGTTAGTTGTAGTTAGTTTTCTGTTTGTGTTTGTGTCAATTTCTTGACATCTCACCTGTATAATCTATCATTCTTGCATCTGTAAATGATTTCTTAACACCACACCTATATGATCTATCATTACCTGTCCATACTTCATCTTCATCATTGCCTCTTTGAGTTTTACTATTTTCATATTAGGATTTCTTCAGCAAAATAT
>BQNB010137714.1:0-17806 GCA_026074375.1 Tanacetum coccineum
TTCCTTAGGGAATTTTCTTAATTGCTCTTGTGGAATATTATTTTTATAGTATATTTTATTGTGTATCTAAACTTGCTCACCACTCACACTTGCTCTGAGGTCAACAAGAGCTTTATCAAAACAGACATTATTAATAAAACAAATTAAAGTAAAGCTCCCTGGTCTTTTTCTTTCTGAGGCAAGGTGTGATCATAAGCATCCAGAATCTTCACATCTTGTGCCTTCCTCCAATCATTACAGCCAAAGTTTTGCAGTCGATTTAGAAAAGGGACTTTTTCATAAAATATGCTCCTGTTTTGTGTTCCTGATACGGCGTATGGACCATGTCTGATACGGCGTATCCCAGAAAAATCAGCTTTAGCAGTTGAGATCGATTTGACTTGGTCTCGAGGATTTGTCTTCATAGAGCTGGGCAGGCTTCCAAACCCTCTTTCATGCAAGACCTTGCTCATCTATCTGATTTTTATTTCCAAGGTCTTAATCGAATCTCCTTGGTTTCTTATTGCTGCATCGGTAGAAGCTTGAATCTCCTTGATTATGTTCGAGTTTTCTTCATGCATTTTAGCTGATTCTGCCATAAATTTGGTCAGTGATTCTTCCAGGCTTGGTATCTGATCAGGATACGAAGAGTTTCCATTGTTTCGTTGGTAGAATCCTGGCCTTACTGCTCTATATTGTCCTCCAGGTTGATAGGGTGCACCAAACTGTGTATAATAAGCTTCTTAAAAAGTTTTTCCTTCTTCCTTTTGTGGATAATCCTTCGTATAGTGTGGTCCTTTGCATAGTTCGCATCCGATCTTAGCAGTGTATACTTTCTCATTTACCTTTTTTATTTCTCGTCCGAGATTGTTGAGTTGGGATTGGATAGCGGCAAGCCCGTCAAAAGTTTCAGTACTTCTAGTTCTTGAAGATGTTCCATTGTGTCATTTTTCGGAGTATTCAGCCATTTCTTGGATGGCTATTTTAGCATCAGCGGCAGTTTTGGAAGGTATGGCACCCTTTGAGTCCAGAATTTGTCGAGTTGGAACATCGAGCCCATTATAAAACAAGATGACTTCCTGCATGTCGGTTAAGTAATGTTGAGGGAACTTCATCAGCAATTCTTAAAATCTTTCCCATGCACGGAAAAGGCTTTCATCGGGTTCCTGCTAGAAGTTGTTGATTTCCTCCATTTTCTTTGCGGTACGAGCAGGTGGACAATATTTGTTCAGAAACTTAGTTTTGAGAACCTCCCAGGTTGTAATCGACCCTGATGGCTGGTTCCTTAGCCATCTGCTTGCAGCTCCAGTGAGAGATACAGGGAAGGCTCGAAGCATGATTTGATCTTGAGTTACTTTAGGGATGTGAAATAAGTCAACAATCTCTAGAACCTTTTCGATGTGTTCGTTAGCATCTTCCTGTTCTAAACCACTGAAAGTATTGTCACGAAGTTCTTTGAGAAATTGCCCCTTCAGTTCTTTGAGAAAGTATTGTCACGAAGTTCTCTGAACAATCACGGGCCTAGTAACGCCAGACCCAAAATCTCCTCGGGTTTTGCTCATGTACTGCTTCATTGTTTTCGTCATTGTTTCTCTTACTTCTTACTCTGATTGTTCTTTGATGTCAAAAATGTGATCGAACTCCGGTGAATTTGATTCTATGAGACTTGGTGTATCGAAAAGCCTCATTTTTTAGCGAAATTTATGTTCCGGGTTTTCAAAAGGTGAGAGTAGTTCCTTTGTAGAACTTATTGTCATGCACTACCTGAAACAAATGACAATAAATCAGTAGGATATGTCATGTAGAATTGAAAAAAACGGAGTTTTTGCTCTGCTACTGTATCAGATGACAGATACGCCGTATTCAATTAATGTGAATACGCTGTATAGGTCTGTTGAATATCAGTACGCCGTATATAGTTTACTGAATACGCCGTATTGTTTGGGGAACAAATACGCCGTTTAGACTGTAAAACTCAATACGCTATCCCATTTTCAGGTTTATAATTGTAATCTGCTTATATGTCTGCTTATTTCTGTTAGTTAGATTACTTATGGCTTATTGTAGTTGTCTTATCTCATAATGGCATAATATTAGGATTAAAATCTAGTTTTCAATATTCTGGATCCATAAAATCATGAAAAAACCAAAAATATTAGCATAGTGTTATAGCTTATTATTTTAGCTTAAGTATTTGCTTAAATCTGTTCATGTAATTTGTTAAAGAATTTTTATATCTGGTATTTGATATTGTTCATTAATTTCCTCATTTCATAAGCTAAAAATGAATTTTGGCCTTTTTAAGGGGTGTTTGGCACAAGCATTACTAAACTTCAAAGTTAGTACTGCCGAGATACCATTTGTACTTAGGATTGGTTTAACAAATACATTTTTCAGGTTTATAAGATTAGATTTAAGAAATTTGTAGGTTTAAATTAGCTTTCATTTATTGAATTTAGGCATTAGTTAAATCTGCTAGTTTTAATGTATTCTTTTAGCATTTGTAAGCTCAAATCTGTTAAAGTTAATGTTATACTCAAATTGCTTTTAGTTTTAGTTTATAAAAAATTTTAAGTCCAGTTTATTAGGTAATGCATAGTAGTTTATAGATTTTGGTCATTTTATGTGCAACCTGCATCAGAACTTAAAAAGAACAAATAGACCTTTTTAAATCTAATTTTTAGTGTAAAAGAAGTTTTTAGCTAAAAATTTTGTTTGGCAAGTACTTGTAAAAGGTCATATTAATATGTTTCAGCTATTTTTCTAAAATTAGTTTCATTAAGGTCATAACTGATTTTAGGTCCTTAACATCAGTTATATCTCTTTTACATTCAAAACCAAAAGTAAACTCAACATGTACTGAGTACATAAGCCGTTTTCAACTAGCTTTTTCTTTGAAACCATTTTGTTTTTCAAATGTCCTTTTGTTTTCGTTTCTAGTACTTTTTTGCCATTGTTTTTAAGAAGGTGTAAGGCTTATAGCCCATAAGGATCCATTAGCATATCTTAAATAATGTAAAGATGCCCTTAAGGCCTTTTGTTAGCCGTTTTATACCAAAGACTTATTTGGTTGATTTTTTAGCTTATAGTTTAAGTTTAAGTTTAGTTTTGCTGTTTTTAACTAGCTATTAGGTTAGTATTAATATTATAGCTATATTAAGGGTCAATATCTACTTAATTTAACTTAGCCTTAAAAATAAAAAGATAATAGAAATAGCTCAAGTAGACTTTTCATATAGCGCTTTTCAGTGCTTATTGATTTTCAAAATGGCATTTTGTTTGTTAGTTTTTAGTAGCTTTTTGCCAGTCTTTTAAAAGCTAGATATAAGAGCTAAAAAAAACCATAAGGTTCCTTTAAGGCTTATAAAAAAATTTGCTCAAAGATGCCCTTTAAAGGCTGTTTAGTATAACTTTAGTTTAATTGCTTATTTTGATTTTCAGCTATGAGCTTATCCAATTTGCTTAATTCTAGATTAATAGCTTAGAATGTTAGTTTTAGTTAGAGTAGCTTATTTTAGCCTTACCTTAGTTTTTTTTACTTATTTTAGTTTTTGTTTAAAAGTAAAAAAAATGGACTTAAGTGTAGTTAGTTCTTATGTTAAAAGCAAATTTCTACTTATAGTGACTTCAAAAAAGTTTGTTTTTCCACAAAAAATTGGCTTATTTTCTATCTGTTTTCAACTTTGCTTTTTTAGTTTTTGCAAAAAATAAAAAAAGGAAACCAAGGAAGTCGGGGGTGAGCAAGACTCGAACCCCCGACCTCAACCTAGTCTCACCCTTTATAAGCCTCAACACACACACCCCTCACCAACGTGCCCTTGGGACTTTTACGTCCAACTTTGCAAATATAATCCTTTTAACCCTTTTTTAAGTTTTTAGTATAATAAGCATTTTGAATGCTTATTTGATTTTTCCCGGCTTTAAAATTTAGTTTAGCATTTTAGGATTTCTTATTTTTCCTGCATCCTGCTTATCATAAGCTATGTTTAGAAAAAAATTAGGATTTTTAGCTTTAAGTTTAATATTTTTCGTGAATTAATTTTATTAAAAACTTTAAAAAATCATAAAAAATAGAAAAATAATCAAAAAAATAATTTTCTTTTTTATAAAATTTTATTTTATCATATTCTAGGCTTAGGTTGAAATTTACTTCCGTAGGTTTAATATTTTTGAAAATTTCACTTTTAAAAACGGGATCGATCCCGTTCATCGATTTTCTTCGTTTTAAGCTTTAATTACTCTCGTTTTAGAATTTCCTTAGCATTTTCTTTTTAAATAGTCATTTAGGATTAGAAAACGGTTAGATAATCATTTATAGATTAATTTAGTTCAGTTGCTTATTTGTCACGTTTTCTTTAATTACGCTTTTTGAATTTAATTGCTTAGTCGTTAATTTTTCTTGCTTGTTTAAATTGTTTTTAATTGTAGATTTAGAAAATTAATCCAAAAAGTTTGAACCAATTCAAGTCATTGTCCAAATAACAAACGAGGTCTCAATTTCATAAGTCTTTGGGAAAACGACCCGGTAATCACTTACCGGTTAAACGTGTGATATTTTTGTGTAGATTTTTACTTTAAATCTTTGTCCTCAAGGATTTTTAGTAAATTTCTTTATACTTTAATATAATACGTATTATAAACTATACATCAAGTTTTGGCGGCGCGCGTCGGGGGATTGTATTAAGATCCTTCATTTGCTTTGTCGATCCGTACGGTTTGAAAACCTTTCGTCTTCAAGTTTTCGCCTTTTGAGAAAAAAAATAAGTGACAAGACGAACAGACAGTAAAAATATTTCTTTTCTTTCAAGTATATAATAAAGATTAATAAATAAGAAAGAATGACAAAAATATTTGCTCTTCTTCTTGGATTTTTTGATTTTTCTGTGAATGTCGTGAATATAAATACATAAAAATTTACAAAGTTTTGGTAAAAGAACACCAACAAAATAATACTTCTCAATTGAAAAGATTATCCATTCAATAAGTTCCGCGAACCAAAGATTTCAAAAAAAAATTTACCGTTTGTATCACTTATACGAAAAAAGGAGCACCTCTTTGGAAAAATTTATTTTACTTAATAGAGTTACCCTAAGTATGTTGATTATTCGGTAAAACAAAAATATTTTTCTCATTTCTTTTATCAATTGTTTGTTTTGTTTAAGTGCATGCGTACTTAGAATTTACAATTTTCCAAATAATTCATGACGTAACCATTCCTAGACGTCTCGAAATAGAGGACTGCCCCAACCATAAGTCCGATAAACAAAGAGACCCGAGATTCGTACTAACGTTGAAGTTGCAGCACACCCATGGCGGAAACGTACAATGAAAGAGTCTACATCGTTCACCTCTCGGAAGGTATGAGAAGCTATCGATTTACCTAAAAAATTAATGCGGATCATTTGGATTAAACGAATTTGTTACAACTAGTTCAAGCTAACCCATTCAAGGTTATGAAGAGGGAAAAAAAAATCCCCATGCTCATAGAAATAGTTTCAAAAGGATTAACTTCAACGTTACATTTAGAGATGGTACCGAAGATTTATTAAGCCATATGATGTATCCCATTTTCCTTGAGGGAACTAAGATGTGGTATGAGAAAGAACAACCTAATTCGTTCGTTGAACTTGGAGGATCTCGACCAAATAGTAATCAATTTTTCCTCCTTTCGAAAACCCACATCACTTAAAGAATGAAATTCCTCGTTTTACACAAAAATTTCGAGAAAATTTTTAGTGAAGCATGGAAACGATTTAAAAGAAATGCTTAGAGCTTTCCCTCGCACCCAACGATTACGGAGTTAAACTCAATTGATACATTCTATAAACGGTTTTAGAACGCGAATGTATCTAGGACTCCTTAAATGCCGCGGCGGGTGGAAGATCTTTTGAGGAAGACGACTAGAAAGAGCATTGAACAAAATTAAAAACAAATCAAAAGTTTCGTTTATTCATGTAAAAAATCCGAATGTTTCTAGGATGAATACGACTTTTCGGGAAAGTGTTAGTAAAACGGATGAGAAATAGATAAGCTTGCGAACCAACCATCCGACCTAATTGAGATTGTTTTTCTAAAAAAGTTGTCACTTCGCCGCTACCGGTTAAAGCGGTTTGAGGAAAATGTGGTTACTCTGTAGTGGGAGCCTCATGCTTGGTACAATTGCCTAATACCGATAACCACTCAAGCTATGTTTGTGCGGAAATGGGTTCTTACAATCAAGTTAAACCCTCAAAACCGTTTAGTAATCAAATGGCACCACCCAAAGTTTTGCTCCCGGTTGCAAAACAATGGTCAAAATAGTTTTACTCACAATCAAGGTAAAGGGAATAAATTTTAAAAGGGGAAATAATTTATCATTGGAAATCACGGTGTTTCAGCGTCAAAATAATCATAGCTTCCAAAGTTTCAAAATCAAGGGATTTCAGAAAACCAGAACATTTTCAGTGCCTAAGAGAATCATGTTCAAGGCCAGAGGAGTGATTCAGGAAATGAGTTTTCAAGTAATACAGCAAATAGACTAATGAAGCAGCGGATATGATAGAGCGAGCATGCAAAATCGACGGATTCGCCTGATTGGCGAGAGGTGTCTCGCAGGGCAGTGAAGTAGAAGAGACGATGACAGCTTCAAAACACGCAGTAGTAAATGACTCAGACTAAGGCTGTCGTTGCATGACTCAACAAAGCATGGAGTTTTCCTCGACTAACTTCTCTGAATATAATGATCATACATCTAGTATGGATGACATGTTCATAATACCAATGCCTCGTGTAACTTTGGGTAAAATTTAAATATTGTTTATTGTTTGCGTAGCATCTTCTGAGCAATACCATTCTAAACCCGAAGTGTGAAATGAAAGTGATCACTACTCCAGTGGTGTTGCTTACGAGGACCCACGATTCCTACAAATCTTTCCCTAAAAAGGTATGGAACGAGAAACCAGGAGACAGACGGATAAAAGATCAAACAGAATACCAGGAAGTACCGCTCACACCCACCTCTGGTTAATCCCAATTCCGATTCTAAACCCGATGCTCCAAAGACTTATTACGAAGACGAATGAATCCGTAATCCTTAACGACGTAATGAACAAAGTTCAGTGAAAAGGCTTTGTATCAAAAAGAGAATATTTTTCTAATGTTCAAGATTTTCCTTCGACATTAGCTTCGCGGATACTTTCTTTGCGCCAAGATTTCCTCCAATGATTAGGAATTTGCTCATGAATAAGGAAAAGATGCTTGAATTTAGCTAAGATACCGTGAACGAAAATTGCTCAGGGCGATGCTCCTCAAAAAATCTCCGAAAATCTTGGAGATTCCGGCAAGTTCTTATTCCATGTGGTTGGGAACATAAATTGTAAAAGACTTAATACTGGTATAATAACAGTTAATCGGATAAATAATTAGTTAGTCTAGCAACTAAGTAAGTCTGGCAGTACTAAGTTAATCTGGTAATATATAGTTAGTACTGTAGAGGGCAGTACTAATTAAGTACTGGTCGTGATGGTAGTAAGTCTGTTTTGTGAACATAAAGAGTTAATGTAGCTATCTTAGAGTATTTTAGAGATATCTCTAGGAAAGGATATGCATTAATCCATTCACACATATTGTAAAGCCGCTAGGGTTTCCTGGTTTATAAAAGGCACCCTACGGCAAGAGATTTAATATATTGAATAGAAGCATGAAGCTTAAGAGAAATCAATAGCAAAGTTAGTATTATTTTCTTCTTAATTCTTGTGTTAAGATTCCGCATTAACACTTGATATTCATAGTCATGACTCATCATACATAGTTGATTAGATTTATTCACGATTACACTGTTAGCTCTTATCTTACAAAGGCTACATAGATCCAAGACCAAGGACCTATAAGTGGTATTAGAGCCAATAGAGGGACTCTGAGTAAGAAGAATCTTTTGAACCACAAACAAACACTCTCCCACGATTCTTTACAAAATGTCTCAACTTGCCAATGATGAGTTCTCACAACATCTCAGTGATGATGAAGCATCAAACCATGACGATGCATCAGACACTGGTACTGCACCTAAACAAAAACAACAAGTGATTCCTCAAACAACTGCTATCTCAAATATCAAACTCCCAATTCTGAAGAAGGAGGAGTATGATATATGGGCTATGGAAATGGAGCATTACCTTGAGTACATTGACAATGATGCTTGGAAGGTAATTCAGAATGGAAACTCCAAGAAGAGAATTTCAACTGGAAAGGATGGTGTTATTCGAATACTTCCACCAGTAACTGCTGCAGAAATTCAAGCTGTTGAAAAGGAAAGGAAGGCAAAGAATATCTTGTTGATGGCAATTCCCAAGGAACATATGAGAAGATTTCATGGAATGGATGATGCAAAAGAAATCTGGGAAGCCATCAGAACTAGGTTTGGTGGTAATGCAAATTCAAAGAAAATGCAGAAGGCTGTTTTCAAACAACAGTTTGAAGCATTTACAATATCCAGTTCAGAAGGGTTAGAAAAGGGATATGACAGATTCCAACAATTACTTTCTCAGTTGGAAGCTCATGGTGCTGAAGTATCAACTGAGGATGCAAATTATACATTTCTCAGATCTTTGCCCCCAGCATGGTCCAATCTGGCAATGACTATGAGAACTAAACTAAATGTTGATACTTTATCTATTGATGATTTGTACAATAACCTTAGGGTTTTTGAGCAGGAAATACAAGGTGCCTCTCCAAGGTGCCTCAAAACATCTTCAAGCGCTCAAATGTGCATTTGTTCACATAGGCAAAAGCAGCACTAATAGGGTTAAATCTGGTTTTACTAGTGCCTACAATATTTGCACTCCTACTTCTTCAACCAATACACCAGAAAAAGAAGCTCTTGCTGGTTTTGCTGATGAAGTTATTTATTTCATCTTTGCCAAACAATCAGAGGACTGAGACTTGCTTCATGAAGACCTGGAACAAATTGATGACTTGACATTGAAGAGATGGACATAAACTGGCAGATAGCAATGATTGCTATAACGAATAAAGAAGTTACTACCAAGAAAACCGAGAAGGAGAGTTCGTTGAGGAAAAGCACAAGTTGGGTTTTTGACAAAAAGAAGATAGAATGCTTTCAATTGTCACACACTCAGTCACTTCACTAGGGAAAGACAGCAAAGTGGACACATTATGTATAGAAGAAGATAGACACTCTTTATCAACACCAGAAGCTAGAAAGCAAGAGAATAATCACATGGGCTTGCTGATAAATGGATGATGGTTATTTGTCAATTGGAGAACAACTCAGATGAAAGAGACAAATCATGCACTGTACATGGGGCTATCAGCTCCGTAGTGAGGTATCTTTTGGTTCAAAAACTTGAATTGAATCATCAATACCCACAATACCCTTAAAACACTGTGTGATGAACAAATGAATCAGTTAGGTGATCAAGAAGCACAAATACTTGCCTATAGTCAAGCTGTTAAGAAACTAGAAGCTCAACTTGTTACTTTTCAAAAACAACAACTTTCTCTAAATGAAAAGCTTACATTTCAGGCAAATGAAATATATGAAAAAGATGAAAAGCTTAAAAAATATAGGAGAATTGGAATGAAAGCTGTAAAAGAAAAGGAACAATTGCAGAAAACATTAGATTCATGGAAAGATTCTTCCAAGAATCTTTGGAGATTAATTAATTCTGGCATGAGTTCAAATAGTAAAGTTGGCTTAGGGTATGAAATACAATCAAACAATGAGGTTCTAAGTTATGAGGAAGAAATGAATTTTTCTGTTTTTAATTGTACAGAAGAGGACTCAGTTGGAAAACCTTTGTACAGTAGATTTATAAAAACTAATGATTTTAAAGGTGTTCCACATCCCTTAAGTGGAGATTATACTCCTAAACCACAAGAAGAAATTGATGAGTCTTTGTATGTTTATGGTAAAAAGGGACCCCAAGAGCCTGAACCCAGTGTATCAGATGATAGATCCAGTGAATATTCTACCTGTCAATCTAATGACAGTGCAGGATCTATTGGAACTTCCTTTGAACATTTTGTTGATCTTGAATCTGAGATTTCAAGAGTACCTCAAGAAGTGTATGTGTCTAAACCTATTACAACAAATGAAAAATGCGTGTCTGCCCCAAAATCAAAAGAGGTTGAACTTAGTTGTGTCACACACATAAAAACTCCTAGGTAACCTATCAAAGATTAAAAAATACCTAATGTTAACAGGAAGAATTGGAATGATATGATGGAAAGAGAACTTGGGGAAGGTTACTCTTTCACAAAGAAGAAATGTTTTATTTGTGGTAGTCTAAGCCATTTGATTAAAGATTGTGACTATTATAAAAAGAAAATGGCAAGAGAGGCTGAGTTTAAGAAACAAGGGGTTTTTAATACTGGTAACATGGTGGCAAAACCAATATGGACTAGTAATGACAGGATTAATCATGCTAATCAATTTGTTCCTAGACCAGTACAACTTAATGCTGGCAGGCCAAACATTAATTCTGTTAGGCCTAATATTAATATTGGTAGGACAAATATTAATTTTGTTAGGCCTAGAGTTAATACTGTTAATTCTAATATTAATATTGTTAGATCTAGACAACCATTACCTACCAGGACCTCAAACAGCTTTAGTCCTAAAAGACCACAGGTGAATCAATTTAATCAAAGAAGGTATTTTTTAAATCACATTCATCTGTAAGAAGACCCTTTGCAAAAAAAATATAGCACAAATGTCTCATTCTCATACTGTAAAGGGAAATTGGGTATCTGCTGTTAAGACCTAAGCAGGTTATAATTGGAAAACCACTAGACCAAACTCCAATTGTAATGGTGGACCAACTTTTATTAGAACTGTGATTACAAAAGGTCCACAAGGCAGACCCAACCTGTACAGGCCTTGGTCCCTAAGAGAAACTAATTTCTCTTTTTCATGTGCAGGATCATCCACTCAACAACATGGTAGTTAGTAGTATTAATTCGGGTAGTTGGTTTAAGTTAATTCTGTTTATACAAACTCCTGCAGCATGTTTTTCTTTGTTTTAGACTAATTCTTGCACGAATAGCATGGATTTGCTGATGTAAGGAAGGTGTGATAAGGTCTTTGTTTTGTAAGTCTTCAGTAAATACTTAATTCTGGTTAACCAAAGTTAAGTCTGGTAGTGTTAATTTTAAATTGACTTTTGTTGTTTAAACACTGTTTAAATGTTACCGTTACAGATTTTTACGGCGCTATTGTCGTTCACAGAGAAGCTAAAAAAACAATCAAAAAAACAATACAGTATAAATAGTATTTTAAGAGGGTCTTAGTAACCCATTTATTAAAAAATCCAGCAAATATGCTAAACAAGATGTAAATACTATATAGTACTACATGCTGTATACTCAAAGGAGGCAACTAAAATTTATAAAACATCATCTTATGGCTGTTTCTTTTTATGTCATGTTTGGATATAGTGTTTTGTTTGAAAATGACTATTTTGTTTAGAAATGTGTGTTATATATAAATGCAAATATAATCTGTGATTCAAAAAGAAGTTTAAGGATCATCATAAGAGTTGCTTGTTGTTTTGATTGGAATGAAACTAGTAACAAAACATAGTTTTCCCAAATTCATGGTCACTAATAACGTTATAGTTGGAGAAGTAGAGGTGTGATGATGGACGAGCTGCGATAATGGCCGGCAATGTTATCTGTGAATAAAAAAGACCCAAGTAAAGATAATGTTTGTGTTTTTTGGTTTAAACATTAAAAGACAATAAAAGAAAAATGTGGTATAATTGAAATTGTGAGGTAATAATGTGTCATGGTTGTGGAAATACTTTCTTTTTACTCCTTGTCACATTTAGAATTTATGTTCACAATAAGTTAAAAAGAAATATCAAAATTTCATGTTTTCATCCAATTTTGTTATCATTCTGGATATTAAGTCAAAAAGAAAATCAACCTGTTAGTGTCCAACGTGCAAGGATCAATAGCATGTATTATACGCGTCGTCACGTTATTATTACTTTATAACATTTATGAAACAAAATAAAAGATCTCATCTTCTAAAGTATTGCTATAACACAAAACAAATCACACCACTTTTACACTCAATAATAATAATAATAATAATAATAATAATAATAAATCACATCACTTTAGCACTACATGCAACGTCGACGTGCTCTCTGTCATCACTTGCACTTCTGCCCCCTATGATGAAAACATTGACAAAGTGTTACTTTGGTGTCATTGATAAAGTCCTTGTTTTTAAGTACTTGCTAAGTCCACGACAGGTGACTATTCTTAGTTGCATTCGCACCCTACACGCACACGATTTTCTTTTCACCATCCCTATTGATGCTTGGACAGAGGAGAACACGCATATTTTCGCTCTATGCTGTGTCAACCCCGTCACTATGACGAAAACACGGGAATGCCAACGATCTAAGATCATCATAACTCAGATACAAAAAATAAAGAAAATTTAAGATGCATAAATGATAAGTGTCATGAATGACCATCACCTCATTTCTAACCTTGCTGTAATGTCCCAAATCAAGGAACACAAAACATAGTCGCCAATTATTACCAATATAAGCCTATGCAAGGGTCATAAAATCCTAAATCTCAATCTCAAGAAAAACTGTCTCATGCTTATTAAAAGCAAAACTCTTCTCAAACATGAATCCATATGGTACACTTTACAGTTTGCTATACACATTCTCAACCTTAACGACTACATTCTCTTCATCTGAGATTGATACTCGAACGTCAACAATAATGTGGTGAGCTAGTTGGTTTGATTCAAAACATAGTCGCGTGCCAATTCTCAACAGTTGGACAATTGTGCTATATGACAGTGAATATGCAGAACAATCACAAACCCATGACTTAGCATCCCCGCTAATCATGTACCAAGGCCCTATCATCCCCGCTAGTCTTATCACCAGCGTGTACCAACGCTCTTAGGGTCGCAACCCCGAATGACATACGCAACTAAAGCCTACCAGCTGGAGCTATATTTAGGGCGAAAAACCACACAGAATATCGAACCAACACATATCATTCACATAGCAGTCTAAGCACACTCAATGTCACCAAAATCAAAACCACATTTCGCACAGTTTAGAAAAACAGTTCAAACAAATTTGAGTATCATTTTTTCCCCAACCGAAAAAGTTTTAAAAAGTGGGGCTACGTTAACTCACTCATAGCAGCAAACTCTATAATCACACAAGCAAATGCAACGACGTCCGAACACGACCTAGTCCAATTAATGTTCCACTTAGACACTCATTTCCAAAACAGTTTTCAGGTTTGATGCATAGAGGTCAGATGCGCGTTGTACGATTATCTTTAACGTTTTTAGGGTGTGATGTTGACAACTTAAAACTTTTAAAAAAAATAAATGATTACCATATCCCAACTCATATTCTCGGTATAATTATACTTATACTATTTAAGTAAAATAGTTTTTTTCAAAAAAAAAAAAAGGGTTAAAAAAAAATTTATGAGATAATTAATACTTATAAATATACTTTGAAATTCCATGCGGTAGACTTAGTTACCATAAATACACCATTTATACTATACGAAAAGAAAAGTTTATTTACGTTAAACGTCTTAGAGAAGTTTCGAGAAAAAATATATTTTTCGTCTTTTAATCGTCTTATTAAAATAATAATATTTTTATTAAGAACGCGTTTTAAGTAAAAATTCTATGTATAGACTTTTTATGAAATTTCGACATGACCCGTACGTTTATACAACGTTTTCCAAAGTTTTGAACCTTAATTTCAACAAGTTTTCACTTATTTCATCATTTTGCAACAATATACATGCATCTATGTTTCGCAATTATTCACCAAAAATATTTCCCAGACGATTTCAATATAAATTCATAAACATGTTTTAACTTTCCAAATGTCCGTCAAAAACTACTCAAAACATACTAGGTAACGCCATACTCGGGCTTTATATATTATATATATATATATACTATATATAATAATATATATATTATATATATTTATATATATATTGGGACCCAATATAAAATCTCATTAGTGAAAATACAGCCCAAACTTAAGTAACAAAGTATTACTTGTCCACAATAAGCCTCCTCATGAGCCAGGCTCCAAAAGGCTTTTGGGCCGTGAGCCATAAGCTCCAAAATCTATTATTAAGCTTAAAATAAAGTTAATAAGCTACGTATCGTATTTTGTTATCACCATATAGCTATTATAATTGTTTCACAAAAATACGACATACTAGTGTAATAAACCAAATACTTTCTTGGTGTTCTCAGACTTTCGTGAGCTAATAAGCTCTAAATAAGCATCCGAGCTTAAAATTATAGCCGAATAAGCCTATACCAAAATATGCTACATAGTAAATAATGTTTTAAAACCATCACGGCCACAATATCAAAACTAACAAAAACCTCATCCTCCTCTTATTTTGTTCGAACCCAAAACGCACCATAAATAATCGTATATAAACTTTTCGCTTTTGATTTTTAACAAAAGGGCCGTACAACTAACATCTATGCATTAATTTCGACACGAACGGACAACCCAAACGTTGTTTAAAAGAATACCCGAGCACTAGAATCAACCCAATATATCACCAACCTTCATGTTTATTGATCAAGATAAAAAAAACTATTATGATTGTGTGTGTGGTGTTCGGAAAACCAACAAGGGAGAGAAGAGAGAAGTTTTTTTTGTGAAAATGAACTATATGTTTTTCAAAAGTGAGGATAAGGATATTTTAAGTGTACCAACCATGTACACGCTTGCAAAAATCTTGCCTTGATGTCCCCTATGAGACTAGAACCGGTTATGGTATCTAATGGGGGTCTCGGGCTTTTCTTTTTTTGTCGGGATCACTTAAAAGTTCGTAAAACTCAACCGTAAAATTTTCCCCAAAGTTAATTAGCATTTTTATTCACCTTAAAAATACTTTTCCATTAACCTAGAGTATTTACATGACATATTTACACTTTAAACCCTTCAAAACTCATTTGGACATTAACAGACGTATCGGGACTCGTTTTTCGGCATTTTTCAAAATTCACAGGTCAACCACCCGGAATGCAAATAACAAAATAATAACCTCTAAAAAGCACTATTATTCACAATAAACCATAAATTACTAAAATTCTCAACAAAATCACAACTGTCAACATGGTACAAAATTTGAATATACTAAAAAAGGTCAAATAGTCAAAGGACTAAAAATGAAATATTCAAAACACAAAAGGGGCAAAGGTTACATTCTACCCCCTTAAAATAATTTCGACCCTGAAATTCATCTACTAACATCACTAAACAAATGCGGATACTTCAGTTTCATCTGGTCCTCACGTTCCCACGTGAATTCAGGTCCACGTTTTGAATTCCACCGAAACTTGACGATGGCAATTCTACTCCGCTTCAACTTCTTAAACTCTTTCTCTAAAATCTCCACAGGCTCTTCCACCAAATTTAACTTGGCATCAACTTGGATCTCATCCGAGGGCACTTGCAGTGTTGGATCAGCCAAACACTTCTTAAGGTTCGACACGTGGAACGTGTCATGAACAGCATCTAATTCCTCAGGCAGATCTAACCCGTATGCTATGGGGCCTACTTTTGCAATAATCTCAAAAGGTCCAACAAATCTAGGTGCTAGTTTCCCTTTCTTCCCAAAGCGTACCACACCTTTCCAAGGCGACACTTTGAGCAAAACATAGTCACCTACACTAAACTCTAGAGGCTTCCTCCTCTTATCAACATAACTTTTCTGACAATCACGCGCAACCTTAAGTCTATCCTTAATCTGCGAGATCTTCTCAGTAGTCTCTTGCACTAACTCAGGTCCTATCAACTGACCTTCTCCAACCTCAGCCCATATAATTGGCGAACGACACTTTCTACCGTACAATGCCTCAAACGAAGCACATCTCACACTAGAATGATAACTATTGTTATACGAAAATTTAACCAACGGAAGATGAACATCCTAACTTCCTCTGAAGTCCAAGACGCACGCTCTAAGCATTTCTTCCAAAGTCTGAATAGTACCCTCACTCTGACCATTGGTCTGAGGGTGATAGGCCGTACTCATGTCTAAATGAGTTCCTAATGCCTCTTGCATTGACTGCCAAAACCTTGATGTGAAACGACTATCACGATCCGATATGATCGAGATCGGCACCCCATGTCTAGCAACTATCTCATTCAAATACAATCTAGCCAATCTATCCATCTTAAAATCCTCACGCATAGGTAGAAAATGAGCAGACTTAGTCAACCGGTCCACAATGACCTAAATTGTGTCATGCCCACTACTAGTCCTGGGTAACTTAGTCACAAAATCCATAGCTATTCGTTCCCATTTCCATAAGGGAATCTCAAGTTGCTGGAGCAAGCCGGATGGACTTTGATGCTCAGCCTTAACTTCAAACAAGTCAAACACTTACTAACATACTCAGCTATGTCCTTCTTCATACCTGGCTACCAATACCTATCTCTAAGGTCATAATACATCTTATCAGCTCCTGGGTGTACACAGTACTTTGACTTATGAGCTTCATCCATTATCAAGGTTCTCACATCACCCTTCAAATGCACCCATATTCGATCCATGTAGTACAAAGTCCCATCACTTCTCTGTTCTATCATCTCATCTAAACCTTTCTGCAATCCTGCAGACTCATCCACAGCCTCCTTCTGAGCCGTCAGTATACTATCCTTGATACTCTACTGAAGGATCATATTCATAGCTCTAACTCTCTTGGGTTTTACTCTTTCCTTCCTACTTAGTGCATCAGCCACCACATTCGCCTTACCAGGATGATAGCGAATCTCGCAGTCATAATCACTAAACAACTCTATCCAGCGACACTGTCGCATATTCAACTCTTTCTGACTAAATATATGCTGAAGACCCTTATGATCCGTATAAATGACACTCTTTGTCCCATACAGATAATGTCTCCAAATCTTAAAGGCAAACACAACTGCTCCCAATTCCAAATCATGGGTTGTATAATTCTTTTCATGAATTTTCAATTGCCTAGACGCATAGGCTATCACCTTACCTCTTTGTATCAACACACATCCTAATCCTAAGCCTGATGCATCACAATATACCATGAAATCTTCTGGTCCATCGGGGAGAGCTAAAACAGGTGCATTATACAACTTATCCTTCAAAGTTTGTAATGCATTCTCCTGCTCCTCACCCCAATAGAAAGTCTTACACTTCTGAGTCAAGATAGTAAGAGACTTAGCTATCTTAGAAAAGTTCTCAATGAACCTACGGTAATATCCAACCAATCCTAAGAACGAACGAACATTGGACGGTGTTCTAGGGGCTTTCCAATTCTTAACAGCTTCGATCTTACTAGGGTCTACATGAATCCCATTACCATTTATTACATGCCCAAGAAACTGCACTTCTCTTAGCTAGAATTCACACTTAAAAAACTTAGCATACAGTTTATCCTTCTTGAGTAGTACCAAGACTAACCTTAAGTGTTCTACATGCTCCTCTCGAGTCTTAGAGTAGATTAAGATATCGTCTATAAACACTATCACTAAACTTATCAAGATACGGCCTACAAACTCTATTTATCAAATTCATAAATATTGCTGGTGCATTAGTCAGACTAAAGGACATTATAGTGAACTCAAAATGTCCATAACAAGTCCTAAACGCAGTCTTTGGTATGTCATCCTCTGCACTCTTAGCTGATGGTATCCAGACCTAAGATCTATCTTCGAGAAAAACTATGACCCTTGTAGTTGATCAAACAGATCATCAATTCTAGGAAGTGGATAACTGTTCTTAACAGTCAACTTGTTCAATTCTC
>BQNB010137715.1:0-16622 GCA_026074375.1 Tanacetum coccineum
TGTCCTAATGGACTCACTTCGGGGGAGATTGTTAGCCTCAAAATATTGAGTCGAACAAGGAAGTTCGTTCATTAATTATATTAGGTCTCGGTCATTAATTAATATATGTTGTAATAGGCTAGACGGGTAAACGGGCTCATTAAATGTAATCTAACCGGTCACGTGTATCGGGCAAAAGCCCAAGTAAACCCAAGCTCGGCCCGTAGAAAGGGATGCAAGCCTTTTAGTCTAGGTATAAATACCACTCTCCATGGATGGAGAGTGGAGTTGGTCATTTGTATTTTTCATATTGCAAGTAATCATCCTATTCTCTCTCTTTCTCTCTCTACTCTCTCTCTTTACAATTCTTCTCATCTTCCTTCCTACTTTTCTTGTTCTTAATTATGAAGTGAAGTGATTTCTTGCTTCCGACACACTTGTTAAAACTTATTTATTTTTAAATGAATCAACGGGGATATCTTTTAAAAGACTCATATAGAGATTGTTCTCTTATATCTTGTGCTTATGTATTATGAAGTAACGCCCCCGGTTACCTTATCTGCTGCCACATAATTTGGGGGTGTTACATGTTGGGCCATAAATCATAACGGGTTTGGTTGTACCCGAAGAAGAACTCGACATCTAGCTTAGTGTCGGAAATATTGTAACCAACTTTGTAAAGTTTTCTCCACCGTGAAGGGAGCTTGTTGACTAGTGAAGTAACTCTCGAGTTGGATACTCAAGGAGTGGAGTAGGGCAAAGAGGAGCTTCGTGACCGAACCACTATAAATCATCGTGTCCGGTTTGAATTTCCTTATACTCATCACTTTACGTCGTTATTTACATTTATCGCTTTGCTTTTATAAATGCATTGTGTTTATATTTGTGTGAATTGTTGCTTATATTATGTAGTTCATGTTTATGTCATATATTATGTGGATTTTGATTGTGTCGTAGCTTGAAGTAAATATTGTGGTTGTACTTATGACATGCTCTAGTTGTTATAGATCTATTGTTTACACTTACATATTTCGTCTCAATTGATCAGTAATATTGATGCGGTTGTCGTAAGACTTCACAAAAAGTTTTACAACTCCCTAGGCATAGTACCTAACCGTTATAGTGTAGTAAGGCAAGACTCGGGGGGTTGTTATCGTTCTATAGGGGAATAGGTTGGGAAGGCTCAAATATAATTTAACAAAGGTTTAAGGGGTTGAGAGAAGATTCTTTTTGTATTTTTATATTTTTATAAAAGCAGGTAAACATTATTGTTTGAGAGGTTGGTTGGTTTTTAACTAATAAAACTAAATATAAATCTAAACTACTTTGGTGATAACTATATGGTAAACGAACATATGTACTTTATCATGCATTACTCCTTATTATGTTTCTCTAAATTATGTTGCTTTGTCACTCTTGTAATGACCTGTGTAAGTATTTCCTAAGTCATGAACGAATTAGACGAACCCGTCGTCTATGTAATATTCCGTTAAGGCAATGCACAAGTAAGGTAGTATGAAGACTATTACAAGGCCCCTAAGAGTACATTACATGCATTTGAAACACTTAAGAGGGATCAACCATATTAGGGGTAAGGTAGTATGAAGACTGTTACCGATGGTATCCTTTCTACACACTCGCGTGCCCCTAGACGTCTTTGCCAATTTAATATTTTATAGCTAGTTTTCTAAAGCCTAACGCGCACAACCATCACAAGAAGCAACATAATAAAGGTCTACATAATAAGTTTCATGCAATCAAAAATAAATACTAATAGATCTAGCCGGACATATTATAAAGAAGTGAAGAACATAAAGCAATCAAACAACACATAGACATATTGAATGATAAAGATAAAGGATCCCACTTGATTAGAACATGAGTTAATGGCAGATACAAGAGGGTTTTGACACCCTAAAATTGGCCTAAGTGGCAGCCAAATTCGTCTTCTAAAACTAGGGTTCGGATCCCAAAAGTTACACACTAAAAACCCTAAAATAAGTTTGTATATATAGAGATCAGACCGCGACGACGTCGCAAAATTCTTGACGCCATAACTTCTATGAAACTTCTAGGGTTTCTTTTGAGGCGACTACTTCCAACACCGGGTCCCTGAAAAATCCTGACGCAACTTGATCACAGTTTAACGCCGATCCGCAATAGCTGGCGACGCCTCTCCGCCGTCTGAATGATAATTTCTTCAAGAGATTTGGTGTAGAGTCGTAGTCTTGTCCATTTCTTCTCCAAATGAGCCCAAGTCACGTGTATTTCCTCCAAAAGCCATTCAAATGCTAAAAACACAAAACAAATGATTAAGCACATAATAGGAATATTTGCATGATTTAGGGGGTTAAATGACCCTAAAAATGTGTATAAAATAACACCTCATCAAATACCCCTACACTTGGGATTTGCTTGTCCTCAAGCAAATGGGCTTTTCTAACTAGACAATAGCAGTATCGGAGGCATTTAACTTACTCTTTAAAGTTATTTTACGAAACAACCTTCTAGACCTCATAATTAAAAGCACAAAAATCATATACTAGCACCTCACATAAGTGTTTGGATTCTCTCTTTCACTCAGGTGTATAATAAATTATAACAATATAGGGAACACAAAATTTAACACTCATTACCTGTCCTAACATATAAATTACTATAAGCTTGGTAAAGGAACAAACCTTCACTGCTAGGCACAAGCACTAATCATTACTATTAAAGAGGCTTTTAAGGGTTGTGGGGTGTAGGTGTAAGATAACATTAATAGAAACAGAAACGGATGAGATATATTTAGGGGTGACTTTTTGGGTGAATTTGGGGTGAAGTGGTTAGTTAATTACTTACAAGAATACACGTTGGTTGGGTTGCTAAGCCAAAGACTCGAACAAAGATATACAAACTCTACATCATTCTCTTTTCTTTTTTTTCTTTTTTTTGAATGGTAACATAATACATCACTTGGGGTTTATAAACACACCCCTACACTTGAGTTTTAGAACTCATGATTACAATTCTATAATAATGACTGAAATTAGACTGGAATCAAATAACATTGGTGGACTATCGAACAAATATAGGGGTAATGATTTAACTTTTCTTCCCCATTCTTTCGCAAAATAAATACTACCATGAATCCCAATCGTCTCAAAACTGTATTTACAAGGATAAGGACTTAGCAACCGTGTACTCAAATAATTAACTTGGGTTAAAACAATAATGTACTAAAAACGAGTACATACAAGGTAGGCTAAGGCGATTTAGGTGCAACGATTGGTTGTAGGGTTAAACAATGCTCTTCATTAATAGTTTGGATTAACCAAAAAATTATGAGAACCGTAAAAAGGATAGGCTAGAAGGGTTATACTAGGGGGATCCTGCACTAAAAATGAGTGCATGGCAAGGTGTGGGATAGTTATACGATCGATGTGACCATAGTAACAAATACCGGTTTAAAACATGGGTTAATCCTAGTGCCTCTTATCTAGCAAATCCTAATACTCACTATGCGGTCTTGGGATGCATCATAAAAACAAGTTCCAGAATTTAATATACTATCGGTACACATCCATAACGATGGAATAGATACATATGATTGCTCGATCCTTAACTCGAGAAAGCTAAAGGTAAGACTATCTTAGGTATCAAAAAATAGATACCCAAATTTCTAAAGATCTAGGGGCGAACCACACATTTTTAGGGTGGAATTTTAGAGAGTTTTTGTGCTAGTCATATAAATTCCTATCCATGAGACGCTAATAAAACTCAGTTTTTGTCGATATGTGTCACAAACTTTTTTAAATTTGGGTTAAAATTACCGTCTACGCTATGTTTTAGTATATTACTCATCATTTTAAGGAACAAGCAAATGGCAATTGAAGGAATAATTTTTAAGGCTTATTTCCCCCTACACTTAAGTTGAACATTGTCCCCAATGTTCTTTAAAGTACCCAACGAATAAAGGGAAAAGGAAAAGAGTAAAAGAAACTAGTACTCCCCTGGTTTGCTCAATAATGGAGAAGAAACATATGATAACTGGCTAAATCGTCATCCAAGGATCGTCCACGTGAAACTCCTAAGAACTTTTGGGTTTCTTCTCATCAGATATAACTTGTAAATCAAAGACAAAGACAACTACACCTGGTGTAAAATAGGTGGGATAATGATATATACAACGAAACTTTTAGGGTTGACTCTATGAAAGCAGTAAAGATAGGGTGAATGTGATGATATAATCAAGGTTTCTGCAAGTTTTTAAGAAAATTATGAATTTTAGACATAGTGCAAAATTATTTTACAAAAATAATAAAATAATTCGAATTTTCACATGCTGGAGACCTGACGTCGTCTCCAACCTTTGTGAAAATTTCACATTCGCTTTCTTGGAAAAAAAATTTGCACGCAATTCTATTCGTTACTTCCTGCAAAATTATTGTATAAAACCTGAGATTAATTATCACAATCACATGACACAAGATGCGAATTAATCTAAACAATTTATTTAATATGTTAGAAATGGTTCTTAGAAACATGATTTTTATGAAATACCTTTGATTAGAATTAGGACGAGGTTAAAGACAAAACAAAGCATGATCAAATTATAATTCAAACATATAAAAACAAATGAATAAGAATTAAAGCACACAAGACACTCTTAAGATGCATTAAAATAAAAGATTTGGGTTGCCTCCCAACAAGGGCTTTTGTTTATTATTGTCTTTTAGCTAAACTTGGAGTCACACGTCCTTACGTAACTCCTTCTTCATCTTCAAGTCCAGTCAAATATTCAGGTCCAAGTTCTAAACACTCCTTATAGAACCCTAATATCTTACTCATCACATAGTCTACTCCTCTTCTCTTATATTCCTCGTTTCTAAAGTAGACGGATTTCGTGTGCTCTTTTTCCATATTTAATAGCGAATTATATTATTCTATCTTATGAGGCATTTTATAGGAAATTTCATCTATCCCATTTGTAAACCTCACTATTCCTAATGATAGGTCAAGAGTCATATTGGATATTTCAACAAAAGGCTTCCCTAGTACTACTTGTGACAGCCTAGGATCTATGATTGAACTAATATCCTCAATAATCTTGAAGTCGGAAATATAAGTGAAGTTTCCAACGAAAATATGCATTCCCTTAATTCTCCCAGTGAAGTTGGTTATTCCTATAACGCCCTCAGGATCTTCCCTAGGTTCAAGTTTTCTTCTCATGATCCAATTATACAGCATACGGGTCATGACATTTAGAGGAGAGTTGAGATCTATTTAGGCTTTTTCCAAATGCACATGTCCAATGTTGCATGGTATTTTTAGGTTTGACGGAAATCCTCCTATAATGATAGGGTTTCTCAAAAATAAGGACGGAATTGGGCTACACATTAAGTACTTATGATATGCTAGTTCGCTCCTAGTTGGAATTATGTCAAAGTACTCTTCCTATAATCCTCCAGTTATTTAACTTTCATCTTCTCCTAGTTCCTCTTCGGGAGATGATGTGTGTTTTTCAAGCTTTAAATTTATAATACTAGAAATACCGATTTTTACTAAAAACACAACACTCGGGAAGTATACCCTTTCGTGTATAGTATAGCTTTAGGTAAGTCCAGGTCGTTCCATGGGAATTGAAGTTTTCACAGTTTATAATTAAGGTGCAAAGGTTAAAATGACTATCACGGATCAAATTAACCAAATTTTGCATATATCAGATATTATAACGAAAGCAATTAAAAGATAATTCAATCAAATGATTAAGGTATGTTTGTTTAGGCAATGATCACTTAGATAATGATGTGTTTGGAATAGTGTTTATAAGTTTTAGAAAATAGAGTTATCATAAGTTATAAATCCTTTCGGCCTTTAAATATAACTAGTGATTATATCGATTAATAACAACAAATCCTTTCGGCCTTTATAAGTTATTATTACCAATATATTAAGTGGAATGACTAAACACATATATAAAAGAACCCTTTCGGCCTATATTCTTGTATAAAATATGTTTTACCAATTCAATAAACACATATCCAAACGCTCCATATCCAAGATCACATAGTGCCCAAACAAACACAAGATTACTACTCCATAATCAAAGAAGTAATAAAACACATTATGAACTCAAACAATTCAATAATAATTATATTCAAAGGATAAATAAGATTATACCAAATTCCAAGATCAAATGATGATGATTTCATAAGAATTTCTCAAGAACACTTTATTATATTCAAAGCAAAACCCGGAAACTATGAACAATTCTATTTCAATCGCTTATAGATTCGAATTACACTTTAATGCTACTTCCTTGGATGGATTATAATCTAGAAATTGATGGTGGATAGTGATGGTAGTCGATGGTGGTGATGGTGGTTTGAAGGGGTGTTTGGATCCTTGGTTTGTCATGCCAAAATCACCAAAAACACCCACTCTAAGTGTTCTAAATGAATTGGAGGTTTGTGTGTGAGAATATATCAAATGAGAGAGCCAAGGAGGCTATTTATAGGCTTTTCAGGGGACAAAGTGCACCATGCAAACTTATTTGTGCGTCGCACATAGGGAGTTAATGCACTTAGCATTTAATTGCATTTAATTTTCTCCACCACCTCAAAAGTGCGCCACACTTTGGGTAAAACCGCCGCACTTTGAGGCTTTAAAGAAATTTTTAGTTCAGGAGAAAAGTGTGCCGCACTTTCTGCAAGTGTGGCGTACTTTTGGTCATATTCAGCAGTTAACCTTTTGTATGGTTGTAAATAATTGAATTCCGCTCGCGTGACCGCTTGAACCAACTAAAACGGAGTTCGTATGACCGAGTTATGACTAAAACAGTAAACAGGTGTCGGGAGATCATTCAGCTTTAGTTATTTCTTCGTTTAAGCTTCAATTCTTCATGTAATCTTCCATTTTATTCCACGACACATATCATTAACCTAAAATAGCAAATATACTTGATTAAGTACCAAAAGTTCACGAGAAATAATCAAATAAATACAAATAACGCTGCCGAAAACATGTATAATTTAGACGTTATTAGGAGAGTCATCATACTTCTTAATTATTTTAATAAACATTACGTCTCCATCATTATCTTTTGTGCAAACTAATTCCATGATGGATGATTGGGGAACCAAGTTCATTGATTCAAGGAACGAGTTGAGATTGTGAACTTTTTTATTGATGAATGAGGTAGATGGATCAGGTGGCGAGGGTGGGTTGGTGTTGGTTTTTTTTGGGTATCCCTTATCTTTCTTTTCTTATTCTTAAGTCGTTTTGCATTCCATCGCTATTGTGTCATGACCTTGAGGTTGGTCATCTTAAGATTTATTCGGTTGCTTGGAATACATCGTGATAGTGTTGATCGAACCGTGGATTTAGGACGAGCATTGGGGGTCATCCGTTGGGTAAGAACGAGCAGACAAAACTAGATAGGTGGGGTTAACATTCAGTTTTGAGTTCTTAAACGTGTCACTTGGGAGTGATCCTATTATCATTGATGGCCTTCAAGACTGTGTCGATTTTATTAGTCATCTCGCCTTGTTGTTGTTTGAAATCGGCTTCAAACTTAGACAATCTAACGTCTTGAGATGTCATGAAGTTGTACACCAATCCTTCGAGATTTGACTGACTGTTAAAATTTTGAGGATTTTTTTTGAAGGGTCAGTCCGGGATCAAACCGTTGGGTTGAAAAAGATTAGGTGGGTTTGAAAAATTATTTTAAGAATTTTGAGGTTGCCTCCACCTAAGGTTTAGGTGACTCATCCATGACGGATTATAGGTGTTACAAAGGTTGTTTTTCTCGGGTTTAAAAGTGTACCACTTGCCTCCCACTTCGTCTGTACACGAGGATGCATAATCAACAAAAGCTTACTCGGGATTTTCCATGCCATATTGAGTATCGTGGGGACCACTACAGATTTCGCATGAAGAAGCCGTCTTGTTCACTTGTTTGGATGATTTAGGAGCAAGATGAGCTTTGTGAAGATCATTATAGACTCAACTTGGATTATAAATAACAATGAACATAAATACGAATTTGTACAGCGGAATATAAATAAGAACAATGATATTTAACAAGGTTTAACATTCACATACAAGCCCCAATTCTATGTGATCAATATAGAACGATTACCTAATTGTAACGGGATCAAAGACACTTTGATCTTTAGACTAAACCACACTAGACATCTACATCTTTTCTTGTGCACACACAATATCAACACGCAAAAGCACACATAGAGATAATATCTAATGGGTCTCTTTATATAGAGATCAATAAGACTTACAACACAAAATCTTAACTAGTATTATGAAACTAAATCTTCCTACACTATTTATCTTCATATCTATGACCAATCTTTTACAAGTAGAGCAATTTATAAACGCCAGCCAAGTCTTTGTATACTTTCTCTCTCCCTACATTAGACAACATTGAGTCTAACCTTGTTGTTTGCTTTTGTATCATTAGTTTTTTGTATCACAAATCAATAAATCCCAACAATCTTACCCCTAATATGATGATGACAAAACAATCTTCTGCATGAACTTCCCCTAAAGTTGAGATCTTCATGAATGAAACAATCTTCCCCTTAACTTAAGATTTCCTTTGAACTTTGTTGAAGCTTCTTCAACACAATGAAGTCGTCAACATCTTGTTCCATACCATGCCACCACACATAATAAGTTTCAAATCATATATCTCTGTACCATCTTCCCCTTTTGTCATTATCCAATAGGGGACTTGTGAACATATGCAACATTGATCTTTACAACTACAAACCATATATTACACTTCTAATCCAAGCTTTCCAATGTCTCAAATTACCCTCCATGATGCATAATAAGAATAATGAATTTAAGCAGTAGAAACTTAAACTAGCAGTAGTAATAATGACTTAGTAGTAGTAAGAATCAAAACCTTCCTCTCAAGTGGTGCATGTAACAAATTCAAATGGCTAAACACTTTATCATATTCTTCCCCTAAAACTAATATGTTAACCATCTCTTGAATCTCTTATTCTGTTGGCTCTTTGTAATGACCACTGATGGAGAAAACTCAGTATTACAAACTTGAGGCCGAAGTAGAAAAACCCCAAACTTGTGTCTTATGTCTTGTACTATCCACGTGACTCCAAACTCATACGTAATTCCTTGAAGTATAAGTAGACCTCAATCTCTTGACAAAATCCTCATCCAAATGATACACTGAGCACTACAACGTAACTCCTTTAAGTGATAGCAAATGTGCGCATTAAGCACCAAAAGTTTGTAGATCACATATTGCTAGATTTGACAAGTCTTCGTCAACATCGTTTTTAAGCACGAACAAGTTATCTTCTGCTAAAGATCAGATGACTTTTAAGATATGATAAGAACACTTACTTGTGAAAAGTCTACTTCATCGTCAAATAAATAATAAAGGATTATCTCCGTAATCACCTTTTGCAATTAACTCCAAAAATATAGCCATTTAATCAAACATTCTCTTCTATCCGAGATCCAAACCATGTGTGTTATCCAATATTAAACAAAGCTAACAAACTTGCAATACCACATCTTGTCCGAGAATAATCAAAAACTCATCAAGCTTATTTCTGTTGGGATTCAAAGCTGTTACTCTTATCAAATAGCCAAACACGATAGCAAATAGCCAATACCATAATTGACTTCTACTGATGAAAAAACAATATCAAAACGTGGCAGTAGTAACTCTTAAACCTAGCATAGAAACACTTCAAACAGCACTAACTTATAGTAGGCATTGCATTAAGATAAAATACTTGTCAGCAATTATACATCTCCTTTGCAAGCTCTAAGTACATGAACTGAACAGCACTAACATTTAATAAGTCTCTGCACAAAGTAAATTTGGCAGCACAAAAATAGTAGCAAGCATTAACTTTGGCGTTAGCACCGATCTAGAGAATATGATCTTGATCAAGACTGTCATCACTATCATTGTAAAAAATCCCTATCCACAAACCACGAACAGACCCATACCATCAGATGCGTGTAATCATGCCTTCACATATTTTATCATAGCATCAACTCAAGCATGAACACCCATCAAACAGTAACATGAACCATGAACGACCCAAGAATCAATGATACACATAACCAAAAAGAAAACCCTAAAATTATAAGCTTTCAAACCAGTCATCACCACGAATCTCTAATCACTTGCCCACCATACTCTACTCATGAATAGTATAGATATGAAGCATAAATAGAACTAGGATGTGAGTGAATAAACCACCATAAGATACGCACAGATCCAAAACAAACGATCAATCAAACAAGGATAGCAATTGGTTAAGTACACATGCGATTAAATTAAACGAACGCTTTAAGGTATAAGTTCATCAAAGACGATGTATGTATATCCCTAAAGATCGTAGCCACCAATAACCCTTATTCTTTGAACAAAAAACAAACATGTTGTGAGATTATATGCGTATAACAGCTCTGAGATTCCTCTACTTCATAAAGGAATCACATTCTGCAACTTTAGCATTCTTGAATCTTGAAACCGAAAACCAAACATTCTGTTTTTACCGAATTAGGGTTTGTTCAAAACCCTAGTTTTAATGAATTTGATCACCGAAAAAGAAACAGAAACTCGATACTTATTTTCTTTCTTTTCTTCGATTTATAAAACCTTGTAGATCCTAGATCATGAGCCACATGGCTCTGATACCAATTGTAGAGATCGTTATAGACTCAACTAGGATTATAAATAACAATGAACATAAATACAAATTTGCACAACGAAATATAAATAAGAACAATGATATTTAACAAGGTTTAACATTCACATACAAGCCCATATTCTATGTGATCAATATAGAACGATTACCTAACTGTAACGGGATCAAAGACACTTTGATTTTGAGGCTAAACCACACTAGACGTCAACATCTTTTCTTGTGCACACACAATCACACGCATAACACACACATAAACAATGTCTATGGATCTCTTTATATAGAGAGTCCATAAGACTTACAAAGAAATCTTAATTGTATTAGGAAACTAAATCTTCCTAATATTTATCTTCACATCTTTGACCAAATCTTTTAAGGAGATCATTTAGAATCCTCCATCTTTTGTAGAATTCCATATTGTCAACTTTGATCCTTGTTGTTCTTTTGTATCATTGTTTTGGTATTATCAAATCAATAAATCCCAACAAGCTTCCATCAAGCGTTGAACTTGATTTTCAAGCTCAATGAGACGACGATCTGATGTACTCGACACATCTTGAGGCAAAGAGATTGCCTTGACTGGTTTAGCGAAGTCCCTTGGGTCATTCCAACTTTCGTTGTCAACGAGGGTGAGGTCCCCTAATAGTGCCCAGGATTCTTTGGCGTTCTTGTCGCGAAGCTTACCACGGTCCGCTTGATCGATGGTTGGTCTTGTGACAAGATAGACATAGTCATAAAAGATTTGGAATTAGAGCCAAAGATCAATGCCATGGTGAGGGAATTTTTGGAGTAAGTCCTTAAAACAAGTCCATGCTTCAGAAAGAGATTCACCTTGATGTTGTTGGAACATTAGGTTGTCATTTCGGAGTTTTGCAGTCCTTCCTGGTGGAAAGAATTGAGCAAGGAAACGAGTAGTAAGATCCTCCCAGGTGGAGATGGATCATGCGGTAAGACGTTCAAGCCAATTGCTAGCTTGATCGCGAAGGGAAAATTGAAATAAACGCAGGCGCGTCCTTTCCCTATTTGTAAGATCAAGGTCAAGTGAGTCCACAAGTTTTAGGAAATCCTTAAGATGTTGGTTTGGATCCTCAGACCGAAGTCCGTAGAAAGAGCATCCATTTTGCACCAACCGAATAATGTCAGATCACAGAGACACCACATTGTTCCTATCAGGGAGCTCAATGGTATTTCGATAGCCCTCGTGGCTAGGTCTGGAGTAATCTCTAAGAGTACGGATAGGATTTTCGTCTCCCATGGAGGTTGACGAAAAGATTTACAAAACAAATAACACAAAGAAAAGATAGACTAAAAGAAATCTAATTAAAAGAAAATAAAATCTCACTTGAAAGGATTCAAGCGAGTAGACCTAAGTTAAACAAAATTCGAAACCTACCTATTCCTCTGCAGCGGCGCCAAAAACTTGATGCGGTTGTCATAAGACTTCATAATAAGTTTTACAACTCCCTAGGCAGAGTACCTAACTATTGTAGTGTAGTAAGGCAAGACTCGGGGGGTTGTTATTGTTCTCTAGGGAATAGGTTGGGAAGACTCAAACAAAATCTAACAAAGGTCTAAGGGGTTGAGAGAAGATTCTTTTTGTAGTTTTATATTTTTATAAAAGCAGGTAAAAATCATAGTTTGAGAGGTTGGTTGATTTTTAACTAATAAAACTAAATATAAATCTAAACTACTTTGGTGATAACTATACGGTAAACGAACGTATTTACTTAATCATGCATTATTCCTTATTATGTTTCTCTAAATTTTGTTGCTTTGTCACTCTTGTAATGATCTGTGTAAGTATTTCCTAAGTCATGAACGAATTACACGAACCCATCGTCCATGTAATATTCCGTTAAGGCAACGCACAAGTAAGGTAGTATGAAAACTATTACAAGGCCTAAAACGAGTTTGTATATATAGAGATTAGACAGCGACGACGTCACAAAATTCTCGACGCCATCGCTTCGATGAAGTTTCTAGGGTTTCTTTTGAGGCGGCTACTTCGAGACGCCATCTTGAAAATCTTGGCGCCGTCTTGATCAAGTTCTGATGCCGTCACAATAGCTGGCGACGCCATCTCCACCGTCTGAATGATACTTTCTTCAAGAGATTTGGTGTAGAGTCGTAGTCTTGTCCGTTTCTTCTTCAAATGAGCCCAAGTCACGTGTATTTCCTCCAAAAGCCATCCAAATGCTAAAAACACAAAAACAAACGATTAAGCACATACTCTAGGAATATTTGCATGATTTAGGGGGTTAAATGATCCCGAAAAAGTGTATAAAATGACACCTCATCATATTTAATATAAAGGATTTAAGTTTTTAAAACGGAAACTGTTAGCCTTAAAATATGAAGAATAATGCAGAATTATAATATTTTACATAAGGCGTGACACGTAGGGACTAATAATGACAAGTTAGGATAGTAGTGTGTCACTTTACCTATAAATACCCTCCTATACTTCTATAGGAGCGTGAGGATTCATTTTGTAACATCTTACAAGTGTGTGTGCTCTTCCTCCTCTCCAAGACACACACACACATACATCTTTCCATCTTTTTCTCTCTAATCTAATATGGCTTACTTTCTATTTCATCCTCCCCGACCTCCTAATCTTACCTAGTTAGTGAATATTACATGTTAACAAGTGGCATCAGAGCTAACCAGGGGAATTTCGTGTTTGTGAGTTACATATTCATGGTGTTTGTGTGTTTAGAAGCTTGTTTGTAGCTTATTTTTAAGCTACAAGAGCACGGTTTGTTTGAATATTGCTTATTTTTATAAAAGCTTGAAAGTTTTCTTTCTTAATATGTTTCTAGCTTATTGCTAAATATATTTCGTGACTTATTGGGTATTCAAATAGCTGATACAAGCTTATTTTAAGCTTATACAAGCTTATTTTAAGCTTATAAGTTCGTGGATTATTTTGTGGTTTTATGGCTTATTTCACTTAAAACCTTTGTACTCTCCTCGTCAAAACATAAGCTGGTTATTATGGTTTCATTTGTGTCTTATTTGTGGAAAAATAAGCTTAGTATAACTACTTATTATGTGCTTATTCGATGGATTAAGAAGGAGATGAAAAGGGATAAATTTTGTACCTGCATAAATAGTACACACAATTTAGGGTTAACAGGTGGTTTGACCTACAAATCACGCGATTTAATCCTGAGCTCACACGGTTTAAGTACCTAACAGGCGATTTGAGTTAAAAGAATTACACGATTTGAGCTAGGTACTAGGCGGTTTAACGGGCTAGACTATGCGATTTGAGCTCTTTTATAAGGCGATTTGATTAAGAGTTCAAACGGTTTGAGTTCAGGGGTACGCGATTTGACCAAGGCTATCAGGCGATTTGAGCAAGCTATAGACGATTTGTCAGAATCAAGCGATTTGAATGTCATTTCGATCAAAGAAAACCCTTGTTTGAACCCCTAGTTACCCGAATTTGGGCTTTAAATAAACAAGGCAATCCGCGCATCAGGTAGGCATTTGACTGAATTTAGGCTTCAAATAAACAAGGCAATCAAAACAACAACATCAAAGAAAAACACAACACTTAATGCTATAACGATCCTATATTAGATTTACTAAAATGAAAAACGGCTATGTATTTGGATTAAAATGACAAGTGATCACGGAGTTGATTTGGTATTCCTTATTTGAGATTAAAGTGGGTTTCACGAAGGCGTCTACATATTTCATCATCGAGACTTCCTTCTACTTTCTACCCCTTTTCTTTAAATCCCTCTATCGATTGATGACTTGCTTGAGCACATAATGAAGATGATTAAGACTTGGATTATCTAGTTATACCTGATGTAAGAAGTTACATTATAGTACTCACAGTGTATAGCTATCACTTTAAGGAGTTACGTTATAGAGCTCAATGTCACACGCAGATGCGGATATGGATAGTTTCAAGAGGTGTTATACTTCTTATACTTTTGATGTTGGCTATAGGGTACTTAGAGGTTTGCTTCTGCACCGTTCTTTAATCAACAACAATGCAAGCTTAAGTAACAAATTTGGGAGATTTTACTTCTGTTTCAAGTTTGGAATATCATGTTTACATCACCATGTGGTTACAACAGATAGCCGACTAAATACGAGGTTGGTAAGTTAGCCAAAGAGTTTAAAGGGTTAAGATGTGATCAGCAATTCTCATGGGATATTATTGTGCTATTAAACGACAATGGTACTTCACAATCTAAGCAAATTTTTTAAAGTTCTTCAACAACGTTCATAACTTTTTAAGATTTGTGCTTAAGACAAGAACTTCTCGAGTATATAAGCGTACACGACAATGATGCTTCTGAGAGTTCAAAACCATCATGGGGGAGCACATTTACTTTGATGATATCATGTCAACTTCCAGGGGGAAGTAGTGTATACTGCTTTACTTAGTATGATTTGTGTGAAGTATTCTGCATACGTTAGAAGAATTGTTGTTGATTTCTTGCATGTTTCCCTGAACGGATATTCACCAAGACCAAATGTCATGAAATAGTATTGATGCAGTAATATTTGGTGTGGTTGGCCTCTTCTTATACAAAACTCCGCCGTGCACGTTAATGACAAATAGAAGATTGTTCAAGCTACATCAAAGTTTTAGAATCTGCTTAAGATATGGATGTTGGTTTGGGGAGAAGCTGATTCAAAAACTTAGCCAAAAAAGGAGTTTATGAAGAAAATTTTTCAAGACATGTTGCAAGGTTTGAGGGGAAGTTAATCCAACTCGTGCATATTACAATGGTTCCTGAACAAGTAAAGACACTAAAGATTCAAGCTGAAGTACAAGTATAAAGACCAGAAGACACAAAAGACATCTTTAGCTTTGGAAGACTTTATTTTGTTGTATTTGCACTTGTTAGGGACATTGTAAGTAATTTTGTATGTCTACATATTGAGGGAAGATTGTTAGCCTTAAAATATGAAGATTTATACGGAATTACAATAGTTTACTTAAGACGTGGCACGTAGGGACTAACAATGACAACTTTGTATAGTTGTGTCTCACATAACCTATATATATACCCTCCTAGACTTCACTAGGAAGGTGAGGATAACATTTGGATCATCTCACAAGTGTGTCTGTGCTCTCCATTCTCTCTAAGACACTGGTGTAAGTTTAGATACACTATAAAATATACTATAAAATAAAATACTTTAAAAGAGCAATTAAGAAAATTCCCTAAGGAAAATTCACTCTCAAAAATATATATAATATAATATATAATACGTATATTTAACCGGGTAAGAATGATCACCCGGGTCGTTTCCCCAACGACTAGTGAAATTGAAACCTTGTTTAAGCTTGGATTATGATTTGAATAAGCGAATGGATGATTTGATAATCTAAATCAAGAATTAAAATGGACAATTAAAAACAATTAAACAATTAAACTAATTCGGGAAACAAATAAAACGCGACAATTAAGCAAATGCACTAAAATTAAACCCTAAAATTGCAAACTAATTTTCTAAACCTAAAATAAGACAAAAGAAAATTTTTGGAAAAAGAAAAATATTTTTTTTATTATTTTTGAATTTTTTTTATGAATAAAAAAACTAATTTAATCTAATTAAAATCTAAAAAAATAGAAAATAATTGAAATTATATTTTTCCTAAGTAAAATAAGTAAAAAGACAATTTTAGAAAAAGGAATTACTATTTTTGGCTTTTTAGATTAAAAGATATGATTTTTCTAAAATTTTAAACTACTTAAAAACTATAAAAATAATAAAATTATTAAAAATAGAATCCTAAAAATTTTATAAAAATTAAACTAAATAAAGAAAGTGTGCAGAAATTTTATAAAAATAAAAGCCCTAATTTTTACATTTTATTTAAACCTTAACTAAACTAATTAAAAGATAAACCCTAATTACTAATTAAAATTAATTAAACTAACTAAAACTTAACGAAGGACTAATAGTATT
>BQNB010137716.1:0-16314 GCA_026074375.1 Tanacetum coccineum
TTATTCACACTTACTCATTGAGCAAGATATAGATGGAAGTACTAATTAAAGTTAGGTACATAGGGTTACTGGTAGACCTCAGTGCACCCTTAAATGTTCTTATGTGGTTTGGTTAATGTTATATTTTGAATAAACTCGAAGTCCAGCTGATTCTTCAAAAAAATTGAGCTTTGTAACAACTCATAACTTAGTTCCAAGACAGTTCTTGTTCATGTAGTTGGAGGTTATTTTTGCTTAGAGTTGTTATACTATTATTTGTACCCTTGTATGGGCAAGCGAAGTTGTAAGTAGTGGGTTTCCAATCGTGAAAGTTAGATGAGATTCAAAGCGTGGCCCTAAGTTCATGTGGGAACGTGAGGACCATATAAAGCTAAGTATTCCCGATTGTTCGTTGATGATGATGTTGAATCTAGTAGTTAAATCTCGGGACGAGATTTTCCTAAGGAGGGGATACTGTGACAACTGTGTTTTGAGTAGGTTAGTCAACCGTTAGCATTGACTTGAGTTTCATTGTGTGTTATAATAATTATGTGTTTATATGATCTTATGTGAGTTTAGTTACTAATCAATGGAGCATGATTGTCTCTTTGTGATTGAAGTTATGGTTGTTATGGATATTTCATTTTGTTCACATTTTAGTGACAATGAAAATGATGGTATAATTTTATGTGTGTACGTATTTATATGTATATGTATACGTGTTTATATCTTTAAGTGTTAGTAGTTAGTAAAATTAAAAGTTTAGTTTAGAAAATATAGAAATTATAACTTAGTTTTATTAAGTTAGTAAAATAAAATTTGAAATGAAATTTATTTATAGTCATTTAATTTAGTTTTAATTTGAAAAGGTTCAAAAGGTAGAATAAAAGGTTTTTATAAAAATGTCAAAATTAAAGGTTAAATGTGTAATTAATAATAATTAAAAAATGAAAAAAAAAGATAAGGGGACGATCAGTGAAAAAAAAGAAAAAAAGTTTTATTAGGAAACAAATTAGTATTAGATAGGGATTAGGAGTATTTGTGTAGCCTATAAATACAAAAACCCCTCCTCCCTATTTTTTTAATCGGTCGAATCAAGAACAAAAGAAAAAAAAGATTTTTATTCAAGATCAATTTGTTGATTTAAAGTTTTAAGAATCAAGGATTAAGGTATGTTTAAAAACTCTAATTGTTTTAACTTTTTTTTTAATTCATGTAACAATAAAGTGATGGATAAATTAGGGTTCATAAAAATCTGTAAATTAATGATGTTAAACCTAATTATAAGTGTTTAGGGATAGATTAGATGCGTTTTGATGTATTCCATTAAAGTTAGAACGTGATAGAATTGAAGTTAGGGTTGAGCAGAATTTGTAACACCCCCAAAAATCAGGACAACGCAGCGGAATGGTAACATTAGGGTGCTACTTCAGGGCACAAAACACAAAAACAATATAAAAATCAAATAAAAACTAAAAAAAATAGGGTTAAAAACAGTCACTGAAAACGACCCTCAAAAATAGAAGACGTTTTATAAAATGCACATTCAATTTAAATAAAATTTCAGAGTTACCACATGTTCCCTTTATAATGTATTGAAAACATTGTCAAAACGTTAATGGTCAAATAGTAACTCCCAAGTTACTAAGCCTTCAAAAATATATATAAAATCTCCCAGCAGAGATAACACAATGCTCTGCATCCCAAAGCTCCAACATTAAAAAAATAATAATAGCACAAAAAAATATTAATAGAATAAAGTAACCAGAACCACCACCCACAATAACTTAAAAAAAAAAAAAAAAATAGAAAACATTGGCTGAAACACCCTAAAAAGAAACCGTGATAGATAAGTAAACTACAAAAACAATAATAAACGCTAACTGCTACAAGAAAGACTAAAACAAAGTCCAATTCTATGAAAGACGTTAATGAACAGAAATCAACTTTAGGGACACATATCAAAATGTTGCAAATAGTGAATTCATAGTTTTAAGCAATGTTTACCATAGCGTTACTCATAGATCCACCACAAATGCTATCAATATTCGTGCTTATTGCATTAATCGTGCTTGGTATCCGTTGTGGAGTAATGATCTGGGTTGCCAGATGGTATGTATGGTATATTATGGTAGAGATGAAAATGGAGGTCCAAATCCTGAGTTTGTATGATGCTGAGGAGAAATTAATAAAATCAAGAAGTAGGTTTGAATATTGGCTGGAGAACTACGTCTGGGCAGCAATGACACATGACCATATAATGGAATCGACGTTTATACAGAAATTACGTATAAGTGTCCCATATTTCTATGACGGTCCTAGGCATGAGTGCATATATACAATGTTTCAACTGATAGAGTCATAAAGAAACTTACATCTCATCACATCATGAAAGAGTATTTTCGATAATTACTTATATTTGATAAACGTAATCCTAGACGCTGCATGCTACCTCACCCTCTGAGAATGCATTAGAGCTAGATGATAACGACTCCTAGACGCGAGTAAATGCATGATGGATGCTCATAACGGATCGCATGGCCAACAACTAAAAGCTTATACTAGCTCTGGCCGCCGCTTAATGTCTTTCCCAAACATACTATACTTAAATGTGCATCTAACGTGATACCTGCAAAGTATCCAAAATGAATATCGTACCTTGCAAGAGTCTGGAGTTAGTAGTTGGAATTTGTCAGCTTCCCGAAGTGGGGGCGTCATTGGATAGTCGCGCACCTACGACGATCCGAGTCGTAATACCCCTTCAATTGCGGTCAGGTAATCTAACATAGTCGATTTCTATTCGCATTAACGGAATCCTCAACGACCTTGTTTAGTATTTATGGCAATAAGGTTACATTCGTTAAGTGTCGTCTCTAGGCAGGAGATACAGGTAGGACTGTTCGTGCTAATCAGAGAAATAGCACATTAGCAGTTTTTAAATCAATAACCTGTTGCTTAGTACAAAGACGATCAGCATGTAATACATGGCCTCCACACTGTATTTAATAAAGCATAAAGGGGATCGTGGGGTCTCTCTTAGTCTAGATCTTATGAGGCGCCTGACAGACAGGAAACAAGTCGTGAATCGCCCATCGAATTGAGTAACTTCTACGCACAGCGGTTAAGACTTATACGCTGTACACTGATGGAAGGAAATATAAACGCTTTGCCACTGTAAAATCAGCAGAGAATCCCCCTTGCGGGGTATATTTGCAGGAGTAGCTTGTTACATCAGTTCGACCACATGACAGCGGTAATCTATTCGGTAAAAACTTTCAAAAGATCCAAAAATTGTATTTCGAACACGACACCGTGAGTATATATCCTCGGGCGCTATGTTTTAATTCGTTGAGTTGGCTTCAAATCCACTGTATAATATGGTCTTTTTATGAGTACGGTACGATAGATGCTGCCAAAATACTATAGCTAATGTTTGAGGACTCTTGAGAAATGTATACAAGTTGTACTGAAGCATGAGTATATCCGGGAAGATCTGCTACGTGTGTAGATGGACGATAAACTTTAAAAAAGATGAGGAGTGAGTATAATGTGAGTGGTACCTGTGAGTAGACGCTGACACTAACCTTCAGAGATGGATGAACTCAGAGGCGACCCGGTGGAGGGGTAAGGACCAGGCATAGATTTAGTTTTGGCTGAGTAAATCTACATATATATGCACTCTTGTTATAGAGGTGAAGTTGTAGGTGTGAAATGAGTGGTACGAGGTAAAGAGAACCGCCAGAGGCCCGAATCTAAATGAATTTCAAAAGACTACCGATTTAGACTTGGACATAGTGATAACCCTTAAAGATACAGGTAATTTGTACAATAATATCTAGCGTAGTCATGTCATGATGTCTTGACTCGTGGTTCAAGCAATGCCTCAACGCTTTTACAGATGAGGATTAGGGTAGATATGGCTAAAATCTAGGAATTTACAGCCCTAAGGGTGCAATGGATTTGTACCTGCCTTTCAACTTTTTATAGAGAGGTATCTTGCGAACTACTCGAGGACGAAGGTAGCTATTGCAGTTACGACAGCGGCATTAGTTTATATAAACGTTACGCCATTCTTACGAAAAGTTGCCATTTTTCAAAATTACTATTTTATAAAAGTTTTCCGTTTTCAGAGTCCCGACACCCTGAACTTTACGGGCATAATAATAAGAAGTTTTAATCCATTTCCACGCTCAGCTAGGAAACGCTAGAAGGATATTAAAACGTCTAAGTACTCCCTTCTTTTTTCTAAGGGACGTCACTTTATTTTGAACAAACTGTCTAATTTTTAAAACATCAACGCCTTTCAGAAAATATTCCATGACAATTCTAATGTTTCTAGTTAATACATATGGTGTCGCGATCTGTTTCGCCAAGGTTTTTAATGCGCAAACAACCCTAAAGTTACGAAAACCGTTTTAGAAATCCTCAACCTGCAAGCACTTTTTAGTGTATTTCACAAAAATCAATTTTCTGATTGTTAAAAATATCTCTCAATTTTTTACTTTAAGCTAAACGGTCGCGACTTTAAAGTAAAATCCATTCCGGAACAACTTTCCGTGCTTTATACGTGAGCCGATTCAGCCGAAGGCTCCGAATCGCCGATAGCTGCTGAATCTGGTCATTCCATTTTTTGCCGATAAATGTTTCGAGTTGTCATTGGTCATAACTAGATCATATTTAAGTCTGATTTTAACGTTCTATATATCGAAACGACCGGGGAATCATATACTACCATATTCTTAGCCTTTTAACACCTTAAGACATTTTTTTATCATCCCGTATCCCACTTTTCATTTTCGGACAGATTGCATATTTTATCAAATCACTTTCAAAACCAATTCAAATTTCACCATAGTGCCTAATCTAATCCTAATCCTCATCCAATACTAATCCAACATCAAATCCACACTTACAACTATTCTAATCTCATCCTCATGCATGTTTGCAAACACGCAATCAACTCACCCCCCTAATCACAATATGTTTTTAAAAAAATAATAAGACTTCCATATCGTTGACACCTTAATTCTTTTCTTTTGTAAAACAACACAAACACATGATTTAAACAAAGTTATAAAAAATCAAGAATCAAAAAGAGGTTTAGGAATAAGCTTTCAAATGAGATGAATATAAGCTAGAAATCAATAAATCTTGAAAGGAGAGGAAAAACGCGAGTCGGGCGAGTGGTGTAATGGTCAGGGTAGATCGTGTGACTAAGAACTTTGAAGCTCACCAGAAAACTCACCGAAAAAAGTTTTTCGTCGGCGGCGCCATGGTGCCCCGGCGACAGGGTGGCGCGTGGGGAGGGGGAGAGGGGGAGATTATTATAGGGTGTGTTGTGATAAAGATGTAAATAAAAAAAAAATAATACTTTCTATTATATCTAAAACTTTTAAAATGATTAGAAAATTTGTATTATAGTTGAGGTTAAAAGTGTAACTTTTGATTATACTTTTGATAAAAAGCGGTTCGAGACTCGTTTGGGCGACTTAACTAATGATTCTACGCGCGAAACTTGCGCCATTGTTTTCCAAATCATTTTTCTGATAAAAATGAGTATTTACTTGATAGTATTTCATAAATATATTTTTATAACATTTATAAAAATATTTGTTATTTATCTGGTGATAAAATAAATTTTAACTCGAATATTCTCTTTTTCTACAAACGTTTTTGGATAAAATGTAAAAAAATTTATTTAATATTTTCATTAAATAAATCATGATAATTAAATATAATTTAATTATTTTTGAGTCGTACTAACATTGGTCTCGTTATCAAATCAAATCTAAGTTGTTGAGAAAAATAAATTTGTGAGTGAGAGAGGTGAAATAATAAATATAATTTATTATTTAAATAAGTTTACAAAAAAGAAGGATGTCCGGTTACGTGATTATCGTTTTTTTTTTGTTGACAATAAAAAGTCAAAAGGGTAAAAGAGTCATTTCAAGTTTTGAAAATTGCCGGTTGTTACAGAATTTTGAGTCATCTTGTTTGAATGTTATCTCAATGATGGTAAAGTTTTTTTATTGTGAATATTATGTTTATTGATAAGTTCAGAGATTCTAGGTTTCAAAACGTCCGGCCCCGAAAGGTTTTGAGGTCGGAAAGTTAGTCAAATAATTATCGCAAAAAAAGTTATCAAAACAATAAATTCGGGTCAGATTTAGGTCAGATTTCGGAGAGTAAAACCCCCACTTAAATTTCAAATTTGGGTTAGCCAAAAATCGTGAGTCATATTTTAGGTTTCTATTAACTCCAGTTCGAAGGGCTAGCGATAAAACATTTTTTAAGCTTTTTTAAGGACGTCAAACTTTTTAGTGTGCGTTCAGATCTGAATCTGAGTATTTTGTAAAGATGAATTTTTATAAAATAGTTCCACTTAATATTATTTTTTCTAAAAAAATCACAGTAGCTCACAACTCATTGGGGGACTAGGGAATGCAAGGAAAAACATCAATTAGGTGTTTTAGTATTTTATTTGTGGTCATAAAGTAACTATAAATTTCTGATGAAAACTGAAAAGTTAAAAGTTAATGGTTAAGACTATATAGAGTATGAAAATGATTTGGGAGATGCCTATAAAGGATCATAAACTTAGTGTTAGGTTTAGAGGTCCATCATGTTATTGTTACATTGGCTTGGGCATTCGCCTAACTGAGTGTAACTTGTGTTTTGTTATGATTAGATTGTGTGCAAGATCTTGTCAAGTAAGCTGAGCATCAGGTGAGTTTCATAGGCCCATTTTACTATGTTTTCTTAGGATGAAAATGATGCAAAATATGTTTTGAAATGTTTTGATTACTATGATTATGTGGTTTAAGTTACTCATGGACTTTTAAGTAGTTATTATATGTTATGTGTTGCATGTTGTATGATGTTGCATTGGTCTTCGCCTACTTTGTGGGTAAGAGGTTTCGCCTACTTTGTGTGGGTATGAACCTGTGCGGATACGATACCAAGAGTCTGGGATTGGGGATAACATTCATCTCCATGACTATACTTTGTGGTTTGGATCGGGGGATACGTTCCGTCCCAATGGTAATTCTTGGTTGCATGAATGCTAGCATGTATAATAGCCAGCTTAATTGTCCTGTCGTGTTTTGTTTTTTTTATAATCACAGTAATTGATTTTGTTAGCCTTAAAATATGGTGACATATCAGGAATTACATTAGTTTAGTATCAGCGTGACACGTAGGGACTAATAATGACTAGTTACGATAGTTATGTGTCACTATGACTATAAATACCCCTTCCATACTTCCATGGAGGGGTGAGGATTCATTTTGTATCTCATAAGGTGTGTGTCTTTCTCTCTCTAGAAAACACACATCTATCCTTTTTTCTCTCACTAAATAAAATGGCTTCTTATTTGTTTAATCCTCCCCGACCTCCGGATCATTGTCATTTGTTAGTGATATCTTATTGCTTAACAGATTTAAATCTTTTGTATTGGTGTCGTAAAACCTATGACTCTCACCAACCATTGTGTTGACGTTTTAAGCATCATTTTTAGGTGAGCGTTATGAAGATACTGAGGTTAATAAAAGTGGCTAGAGAGACCATTAGGCTGCATTTGGAAGTTCTCATTTGATTTCATTTCGTATTTTGCTTGCATGAATTCTTGAATGTTTTTAAATAGGTTTGTGATACATTGCCCTTGTATTGATGAGACTCCTTTTTCATTAATACAAGATGTCGTTCCTTTGTTTTTGATATTGTCATGACACATCATGTCTTTTATTTCTAGTTATGCATGTAGTGATTCTCTATTGTTGACACCATTGTGTTGTGGTGATATCCATGATGTTACGCCTCGTGTTTCCGCCTTGGCGGGGTGTGACATGTATATAAGTATTATTTGGAAAGGTGGTGACTAAATGCATGCATGCATGAGATAAGTGCAAGACTTAAACGTTTTATGTAAAACTTGTAAATCTAAATGTGTAGGCTTATGAAATATGTATATGAATGTAATGATATGCTTATCATGCATAGACTAAACTTAGTCTAGAGTTGTTGTGCGTTCAAAGACATTTTTCACAGTTTGCGGGATCACTTTCCGGTTTTAGGTTCAATCAAGCACATATACGTTCAAAGTAAAATATCTCAAGCTTATGGTTAAATATTAACCTGGAAAATTGTCAGTTTGTCATGATATGGATTCGAATTACTTACCTCATGTCTAGTTAATCCAGCTTACTTCTTTTTACCACTTGCGCTAGCACTATTCTCTTTATAGACAGATTGGTAAAGTTGTTTAGTCGGCTTAAGCCCCAACTTCGGACCAACCTGAACTCCTCTAATAGCTTGTTTGTGATTCTTCAAGTTCTTCAACACATTTGAGACGATTTTCTTAGGACATTCATCTAGGACTTGACCAAACACCTTGCAACTTGAACACCTATGAGGTTTCCACCCATACTCAATACGTATAGTGCACATAAAAAACCCGTCATCGGCAAGTTTTGGAACAACCACCACGATAGTATCTTTCAACTACACATCAGCTCGAAGCTCAATCATAGCTCTCGCATAACTTGACCTACCTCATGATTTCGTGCACGTAACAGATGTATATGAGTCAAGCATCAATGGAGTACCAAGTGTAGTTGCAATAGCACTCAATCCATCCTCGCTAAGGGCCGCAATAGGAACATCATGAAACTTTACCTAAACTGAAACATTACCCTTGTCCTCTTTTAGTAAATTTGCATTCGGGGTTCACTTTTTCAGAATAAGTGGAGTATTACGAATGAACCAATGACCATTCTCAAGCATTGCATCCATTTCATCCTTAAAGCTAAACTTTAAGAAAAGTAACCAGTTAGACGATTTCATCGTTGATTTGACAAGTCCATATTTACTCCTAGTGTTTTTGACATAGTTTTTAACAACGAGATAAGACACACGTTTTTCTAAAAAGAAGCCATAAACTGAATTAGCAAAACGTTCGCTGACAGCTCGAACCGACTCCATAGAGATAGCAACGTTTGCCTCATTACGAGCGAGTGCTATCAAAGTACGAAAGTTAACAAATTTCCCACTTGCTTCACCGGTAACCAACTTAGCAAACGAAACAAGCCCTTGCTTATATGTTTAAATACGTATTTAATACACGTTACTTTAATTTTTGAACAAGGTTACACAATTGTGGATTTTAATTTAAAGGACAACAACGATTCTATAAGTTTTGTTTAACTCTCTCTTTATTAATAATGCTTTAAAAATAAAACTCTTTATTTTGATGATTACGTGTTTTCAACACATAGTTAAGGTAAACGAGTTTTGATGAAATATGTATTAATAATATCAACTTATCAAGTGAGTTCGCTTGAAAATGTTTTTAAAAAAGGTAAACTTAAACAAAATTCATATGGTTGTTGTTAATTAGTTTGGAGTAGATGAAAGTATATGACTAAATAATAAGATACTCATTTCGTGTTATAGTTATTTTCAACCGATAAAAAACACAAAAGAAAAACATTATCATTACAGCTTTTTCTTTCTCTTTTACTTTTGACATAATAACAATTATACCCTTAACTAATTAATTTATAATTTCTTTAAAGTTTGTAATAATAACCTAAAACGAATGTGATATGGTAAACTTAATTTAAATTCTCTATCTATTTTTAAAAGTGAACAATTAATTTGAGACAACCCAAAATAAAAACGTGAATTATAGTTATTAGACTGATGGAGTAATAAATTAAACAAATTCAAAAACGTAATCAACGAGTATCACTATGTAAGGCAATATCTGTTTTCGTCACTTTGTTTGGAAGCGAGAAGCGAAAATAAAGTCGTGTTTGTTTTATCATTTTATGTCTGCAAGTGAAAAGAATAAGTAAGAAAAATATGTTTGTTTCTTGTTAAAAAAAAGCAAACACAACATTTTTTCACTTTACTTTTGCATAATTTTATAATATTGCACATCAAACAAAAAACGTCATATTTATGATATTGCACATCAAAAAACGTCAAACAAAAAACGTCGAAAACTTCAACTCTTTTCTCATGTTTATAACATTTTTTCAGAAAAAGATTCTCTCAAGTTGTGGTCAAACATGATTGATCATGTTATGTTTTTTGTAAGGGGAAATAAATAAGTGGGCCCTTGATTTTCATTAAAAGAAAAAGTTATATACATTTAACTAATTTGTGATTGGTGAACATGATGTATCATGTTTGACTCAACTTGAGAGGATTCTAATCCTATTTTTTCACTTTACTTTTGATCCTATTCCTCGAAACCTTTAAGTTCAACTCTTTTCTCATGTTTATGATATTGCACATCAAACAAAAAACGTCGAAAACTTCAAGTACAAAGTCTTTTCTCATAAACATGATATTGCAGGTCAAACAAAAAAGGATTAAAAAACGGTTGCTACTATTGGTACACCCTCTGGCCCACCATAAAGTACACTTGTTTCGTATTTTTTGTACTTTTTGTCTCCCAGTTTACAGTGCAGCGCAGTTTTTTTATCAGTTTATGTTTCGTAAGTTTTGACAGTTTAATACTTTTAACTTGTTAAACTTCATATTTTTCGTTCCGTATTTTCTGTGTCACAGTTTTATAACATATACAAAATTATAAAAAATTTAAAAAGAAAGAACGGAAAAACAATGAGGGGTACAAATGGCTTTTTCAAAGAGGTACAAATAACATTAGCCTTAAAAAAACACAAAGCTATACTATATGTCTTTGGCTTTACTCTCTTTAAATAAGTAGTTTTTCTTTTTTTTTAAATTTGTATAAAACTTTTTTTAAAGACAACTAACTTTTCGTATCACAATGTTCTAAGAGTCATCAATAACATGTTATTGGTACGTCATTTCAACACTCTTTCAATAACACACCAATAATTAAAACTCTTTTCTTAGGAAAATACCAATAACATGTTATTAATCATTTTGTTTTCTTCATTTTTCTAAAAAGAAATTATTCATTCAAATAAAAATTCAAATATTACAATACCGAAATGCATAAAACATACATAATGCCGAACGTAAGAGTACAAAATAAAAACTAAAACATGATTCGAGCCTTTACATAGCTCTGTAATTCTTAAGAATTTCTTTTTTCTCATTAATGGTTCTCATCAATCCGTTCATGACCGCTACCAAGTTGCTTGAGTTCGCTATATCGGCATGTGTCGATCTTTTCAGAATATTGAAACCGAACTTGATTAGGGGATGATCTCCTAGTGACTCCACCCTCAAGATAACGATTCAACTCAAGCAACACATTGTTCGCTAGTGTGACAATTGCTTCTAGTTCATCTCGTAGTTTTATAAGGATAATTTTGTTTCACTTCTTTTGGTATAGTAGCCATAGTATTTGTTGGGTGAAAAGAATGAATGATAGTTTATTTTTGAGTTGGGTTGATTAAATGTAATGTATTTGATAAAAGTAGGTATTTATAGGTGAAAATATGCATTTTTTGAATTTTTACCGTTACTATACGCTCCGTCTTATTCAAAATAAATAAAAGAAACGAAAAACGTGATGCGCATGTACTAGCGAGGGTACCAATGGCGTGCCAATGACGCATTTGCCGGTACCTTATGACAGCGCCATTAGTACTCAATTTTACCAATAACGAGCGAATCACACTGCATACCAAGCTTTCTAAGAGTGCTTGATTTCACAACTATTTAGTTGAGAATCATTCTCACGCATTAGGTATCACTTACATACCATTATGTTTTTATTTTGTTTTTGCAAAGATAATAATATACTGTACAATTTGGAATATATTAGCGTCATAGCATGTGACGTATGCATGGATTCCATTGCAACTTGCAAGTGAGGACGCGTTCATGCCTTAATATTCCAAGTCGCGATACGAGGTCTTTTATTAATCATCATATTAAAATATACTAATTAACGAATTCACACTACGTTATTTAACTTGTAAATAACGAAATGTACAAAGCAATGCTAGTTTTTTATTGTAAAGTTGATGTATCATGCAAGTATATATTTTAATATGTTTACATTTAAAATCACTTCTTTAAGCCAATTGAAATGGACCTCAAATTATAAAAAGAAGAGAGAATTACAAAAATATTTGTGGTTTGGCCAAATTGAACGTTTAGTCTGCATGGTATCGAAATTGCAGACAATGTCTTTGAAGGAAACTAGGAATCCGTTTTTGTCATTTGACAAATTAAAATTTCTAAAATATCCCTGTTTAGAGGTGAGCACGATCCAAGGACAGGACCGGACCGGACTGAGGACCGAGTTGGTCCAAAATTCTGGACCGAGGACTGAACCGAAATGATACGGTCCGATCCGAGTCGGTCCGGTCCGATCTGGTCCTACACGGCATAATCATCGAGTTTTTTGTCGGACCGAGCCGGACCAGACCTGACCGAAACCGAAAGTAACAAAAACCCCGGACCGAAATACATTCGGTCCGGTCCGGTCCGATATGTTCACCCCTACCTTGTCTTCAACGTCCCTTATTTTACACTTTTGAAATTTTTTTTTTTGTTTATTATTACAATTCATCGTATTCATACTCAACATCTTACTCAGATTCGTTAAACAAAAATCATACACAATAACACTGTTTACCCGTTATCATTAATAATAAAATCATCATTCTCAAACTTGTAATTAACACAATAAACAACAACTACTAATTCATCATATTCAAAACTAGTTACCCAAATACTCAGATCTATAACACAAACACATTCTTTTTATATTCCTAAATTAACAATCTTTTTTCTTTGAACGGCGGCATTTTATTTAAGCTAGCAAAAGCTAGAAATGATTACATAGAAGCTACAGAGGCTATAGGGTTTTGCAACCAACCTACCCAACTAATTTTACATTTAGGATTTCTAGATGAAATCCATAAGAACGATTGAGAAACAATACTATCCCAAACCAACGCCTTTTTAGGAGGAGGATTGGAAAAAATCGACCGGTTGCGAAAACTCCAAATAAACCACAAAAGAGTACCTCCCACGCCTTCAAGAAACACCTTCCCTTCACTAGAGATGGACAACTCATCGAGCCAAGCATACCAATCCAAGATATTCGAACAAACGGGAATATCTAGCCCCCACCATCTAGCCAATAAGGACCATAAATCCTTAGCCATATCGCATGAGAAGAAAAGATGGGTAACCGTTTCGACATCCTCATTACAAATGGGACAAAGAAGAGAGTCAAGATCAATACCTTTCTTGTCTAAATTCACCCTTGAAAGAAGCTTATTAAGGGATAGCCTCCATAAAAAGACATTAACTTTTATAGGAATTACTTTGATCCAACGAGTGACTTGAGGGCTGACATCCAAAATACTAGAGTCAATCACTTGACGAACCGAAGCGACAAAGAAGCCTTTGGCGATGTCAGGAGTCCAAATCCAAGAGTCTCTATGATCAGAAAGCTTTACATCTTTAATAAGAGTTTGCAAACTCGAAAATTGGTTGGCTTCAATACCACCTCTCGGGCTTCTTCTCAGAAACGATTCATAATACAAATGTGAGTGTGTTTGTATGTGTGTTCTTGTTTGTGTTTTTTTTTCATAAATTTGGGAAGAAACTCTTTATTAGCTTTGATTGAAGATATAGGTAATCATAGGTTGTTTTTTATATATAAATATGGAAAGTAAAATGAATTTCACCCTAGAGTCTCGGAAGAGACAAGAGTTTAAATCTCGTTAGGTGAACATCTCTCCAGAAACGACCATGAGAATACTGATTAGGCCGCGTACATCAGAGCCAAAAAGGCTCGACTTCCCTACGTAACCCGAATAGGAATCCTTCTCCATTTAATGTTTGCCTTTTTAAGAAAAATGATGGAAAGCTTTGGAAGACGTAGAATGAATTGACATGATCATATATTATTGGAAGGTCCGATATCAGCTCATTTAAAGACGTGACAATGGACGGAAACAAAGATAGCATTAGTGGATCGATTTGGGTTTTTGTTTAGCTCAAACAGATAAAAAAAATAAAAAGGTAGTTTTTTTAATGATGTGTTCTAAATGTTTTTTATTTTTTTTATAAAAGAATATAAATCCAAAGAAAAAATAGAGAAGGATGAAGACAAGGGTATTTTAGTCATTTCAATTTGACAAAGGACTTCAAGGTTTCCCACAAAGACACCGCCTGCAATTTCAATGTCATGCGGACCAAACGTGCAATTTGGCCAAACCACAAAGACGATTTTTGCAATTTACTCTAAAAAGAAACATAAGTACAAACTGATGACAAGTTAAATTAAAAAACTTGGAATAAATTTCACTTGTTTAGAACCGACTGATGGTGATCATAATGTTTTTTTGAGTTCTTTGACCGTCCCATAGTACCATTTGTATAAGACAGTAATTAACTAACTACCACCAATGCTATTATATGTATTTTGATTCTCGCGTTATGTGTGTATATTTTTAAAATAGTTACATGGTTCGTCTCAATGGACGAGCCGGCTTTATCAATATCGTTGAAAAAATTAAGTTACAGTAAATAAGTTATAAACCTACCAACATACTTATTAAATGCATTAAAAACGAAAATAAATAAATGTTCATCCAATATGAGAACATAAGAGTTAATAAGTTGCTCGCAAGATCAAAGTATATGTTGCCAATTCAAATGTGAAACAAATCTTCTTTGTAAACAATGTTGGTTGTAGATATTGTGTATTTATTATCTTTATCACAACAAAGAATCTTCAATCGCTTCAAGCTCTCGACTTTTGAAACAACCACATATAGTTTGTAAGTTTTAGAAAACTATTTTTTAAAAACTGAAACTCGGATTATACCTATATACTAAAGGGCGTGAGAAACGACATTGTTTCACCCGCTTTGCTACAGTAGGACTTTGTTGGGGTCCCACTTTGGCCCAGTTTATTGGGATGCGACTTTGGGCCGGCCCAATTGAATTTTTTTTTCGATACCTAATAACTTTAAAATAATCGACATGGTCACAAACGTACATCTTTAAGTTACATTAAACGGTGTCATTTTACGCCACTAAAAACCATAAGCCCAAATATATAACATATAAAATATTTACCCAAATCCCATTAAATTGTATTTTAAAAAAAAATTCATATAGCAAAAAAAAAAAACTTTTAAACATGAGACCCAACACATAAGCCCATATAAAAAAACTATTAATCGTGAGACCAAAAAAATAAATTTGAAAAAAAAGGAAAAAAATAACACCTAAAAAAATTAACGGCACTAAACAACGTGCGGGACATAAACTCATATAAGGGGAAAAACAAACTATTAAACATGATACCGGAAAAAATAAACCCGCAACATAAAAAAACCAATAAATGGCCTGCAACAACGTGCGAAAAATTAACGCCCCGCAGCAACACTCGGGTAATCATGATTAACTACTCATAAAAAATGCCTTTTATAACTGATGCATCTTCTTCTTTGCTAATGAACGTGTTGTGGGCTTGCGGCCACTTAATTCTAGATGAGTAGATGCCAGTGGATAACTATTGCTACTGGGCTTTACATTATGTGCTTTTAGCCCATTTGACTCGATCGTCGCTCCAAAGTTTTAACCTTTAAGCTCTAGGATGGCAGTGGCATCCGATCTATAGGATAGAGATCGGATATCCATCCGATCTGATCCATTAATATCGAATATGAGTAGTGTAAATAGACGAATAATGAATACGGATATTTAGTGAATCAGATACGATTGGGCAATTTACCATCCCTAATGATTTTATATCAACACTAAAAATGTAAAAGTTAACTTTTTAATGGTAAACTAACTACAATCATGTGTTTTAAATAATTTGTAACATAAGAACAGGATATGAATAACTTAATAATAAAAGTAAAATCTTTGCATGTACAATGATATCAATTTAATTTGTCAAATATTATTCTTTTCACAATAATATGATATGTGAATATGAATACTTTTCATTTGTATATATATATTATAGATTATGCAATATTGATTGTATTTGTTAAGACTATTTTGTTATATATTGCGATTTTATGCTAAACAAATCATGTATTTACGTCAATGTATCTCAAGTTGGTTGTCATTTTCTCTATAAAAAAAAGTTTAATTGTAACTTATCATAAAAATATTACAACAGGGTGGTCCTGACTTTTTTGATACCCTGAGCAAAATGTTTGAAAAATGCCCCCATCAAGTAGTGTAAACTGATATAGGCATATATATACTCGATAAGACTAGCTAAAAACACAAATAATGACAAAATTACGTAACATTTAATTCAAATTCAACTACATTTTTATACATTGGTTGTATCTTTAAACCCTAGCATTACGTAGATTATCCTATTAGATTTAAAGTTTTTG
>BQNB010137717.1:0-14671 GCA_026074375.1 Tanacetum coccineum
TCCTTACGTCTATAAAAGGATGCTCTAGGGCATTAGTTGAGAGATTAGTTTTTGCATATAAGTCTTCATAGTTGTCAAAGTCGATTAAGAAAAGCTTCAAGGTTGTAAACCCTAGTACTAAGTGAAGAGTACTCGTATTATTGATCTAATAATATTGGAGCGTTTGGTTTTATCTTTGTTTGTTCAAGATTACTGTTTTATTCATAATTCTTCTAGGTATTGAGGTGTAGATTCCGCATACACTTTAATATACATAAAAAGTTTCTACAACATGTTATTTTGGATTTTTCCAAGATAAGATAATTTAACCTTGGACAACCTAAGGAATCGATCTAGGTTTGGGATCAACACGTATGACCATTTTTCAAACATCAATCAACATGTAGTTAATTCACACTTCTCCCCCTCAAAAATTGCATATGAGGTTGCCATTTTTGATTGAACAAGTAAATAACAATACAATCCAAGGTACGTTGATCCACTTAATAACAGAACGAGAATGGAAAAAGCATGAATCATGTTGATATGAATGGTCACAAACAAGAAGATTTCTCTTCTTCTGAAGATAAAGCGCACTGAAGCGTACACCTTTCTTTTCTTTGAGGAACGGGGCCTGAAGTGTTGTCAACAGACGTCATCTTGTCATTGAAGAGCGAGGCCTGAATTGATGTGAATAGACGTCATTTTGTAGTTGAAGAGAGAGGCCTGAACTGATGTGAATAGACGTCATTTTGTCGTTCATGTTCATCAGATTTGAATTCCTTGAAGCCCTGGTTTATGAGATATTAGAATTTTTGGCAACCAAACTTTGAGTCTTTCCTTATTAGGATTGAAAGATGTACCTGCACTTAGATTAAGAGTACCTGCACTGACATTAAGAGTTTGATCGCATTTATATAGGTTAGTGATATCTTCATTTAAAACATTTGGGGTTCACTGCCAACCTTAGTTGTGCTATCGACGAACATCTTTCCAGTAGGTATCCACCTAAGACCAACAAGCTTGAAAATTCTTACCGTCGGTATCCACCTAAGACAAGATCTAGGAGTGTTTGGTTTCTCATGCATAACGGAAGACTTTTTGAGAGAAAACCTTTATCCTATAGCAATCTGCCTACCAGGTTTCTGAGTATGACTCTTGTGAAAACCTAAAAATTGTTAGATCGTTTAAGCTCAGGTTGTTTAGACCTTTATCTAGGATAATGATAACATAGGCGGAATATTCAAACATAGAATCAATATTATCATAACAAGGTTTTACCAAACATTCACCACAGCCCCAATATTATTTGATCAAGATAATACGGTTACATCAATGAACTGTAACAGGGATCAAGGAAGACCTTGATTACCTTGAGGCTAAACCTACTAAACCCTAGACGTCCACTTAGAGGACTTGACGCCTAGAACACACACACACTTTTTTGTGTTTTACATCTTGACACACTTTACTGTATACCTAAAACCTATAACCTGTATCTCTTTATATACTAGAGATAATAGATTTTACAAAGAGATAAACATAAATCTTTTAAATATTTAACTTGATCTTCTGTTATCTTCTTTCTTCATAAGGAGATCTTTTGATATCTTTATAATTTGATATCTTTGACTAAATCTTCAATAATTCTCCACCAGCTTGTAGAATTCTTGAATGACGATTTTAGTCCTTTAGTTTCATTCTTGTTTTGTCTTATCAACTCAAATATAATTCCCAACAATCTTCCCCTAGTTGATAATGACAAAACCAAATAAGCACAAACTTCCCCTGAAGTTAATATACGAATGAAAACTTCCCCTTAAGCTACCAAGGATCTACAAGTTGCAAATCATCAAATCTTCTTCCCCTTTTTGTCAATATCAAATAGGAGACTAAAGTATGCAACTTTGATCTTCACAACTACGAACCACTATCACACTTCCAATCCAAGTATTCAACAACTCAAATTACCCTCCATGACGCACCTTAAGAAAAATGAACTTGAGCAGTAGAAACTTACACTAGCAGTAGTAACAAAGACTAGCAGTAGTAAAAACCTTCACCTTAATGTAGCATATAAATGGTTAAACATTTTAACAATAAGCTTCCCCTGAAACCCATATGTTAACTATCTCTTGAATCTTCAATTCTGTAGGCTCTATGTAATATTTATCTTCATTCTATTATTCTTTGTTATTGTTCATCCTAGATTAAAGTTCTAAACAAACTGAGCTTAAACGGTCATTGGTTTCCACAATTGGTATCAGAGCCATAGGGCTCTTAATCTAGGATCTACAAGGTTTTTGAAGAAACCCTAAAAACCCTAATTTTGATAAAATAGTTTTGGGTAATAGGTTTTCTTAGGTTTTGATGTTAAATTGATATAACAATGTTTATATTCGTCCTCTCTACCTGTAATGGGTATGCAATACGAGTGTAAATCGTTGTTATCAATAAAAGGGTTTCAATTTGTTGTGGCACACGATCTGAGTTAATATGCTTTCTGAAGAACCCTAATTCGAGGGTAATGGATATCTGATTTATTCGTTTCTATAGTTTTAGAAGAGTTCGATCATTTGAGTGATGATGAACCTAGTATGGGATGCATAACAACAAGACTATCAAGATATATAGATCAAAAAACAAGGATTTGTGACAGTTTTAGCAACTAAAACAAAGTGTCTAAAAGGGTATAGGAGGAAGAGCACTTTATACTGACAAGGGGAAGATTAGTACTGCTGGGTATAAGTTAGTATGCCAGCTTTTACTTAGTACTGCTATGAGTACTTAGTACTGTTCTTTCATACATTAGTACTGTCAGTTTTGTATGTTTATACGCAATGGCAGGTAATATGCTAACCTTATCTTTAAAGGTTTGTGCTGCTGCTTATGTAAAGTTAGTGCTGCCAGGAGACGTAATACTGAATGTTCATGTTAGTGGCTATCATAAGGTTAATGCTTGCAGAGTTTTACTTTAGTGCTGCTAGGATGATTAATTCTGCTAGTATATTTTTAATGGTATCACCAGTATTATGTTTTTTGCTGCTGGGGGTAAAATTTTAGCAGTTACTACTGTTGACTTTAAACCAAGTTTAATGGCTCATATTTCTTGCTTAATTGGTTACGAATATGGTTATTTATCACCTATTTAAAGATGAAGTATAATTATTTGGTTTGTGTTTTATCATATCTTAAAGTGAGTGTAACACTTTAGAGATAACTTGTTCGTGCTTAGAAACGATGTGATGAAGAATTGACGAATCTAGCAAAGATATGTGATCTAACTTATGGTGCTCAATGCTCACATTTGCTATCACTTTGGTTATGTGTCTCATAGAAGATGAGAGATAATTTGTCAGAGAATTGCAGTCTCCCTATTACTATCAGTGTGGGTATAAGTTTCAAAGTCTGACGTGGATAGGAAGATTTTTAGACACAAGTTTGGGTTGTTTACTTCAGGCTTCAAGTTCGTTATACGTTAGTTTTCTTAATCAGGTATTATTAAATAAAGCCTACTAAATTGAATGATTCAAGAGATGGTTAAAAATACATATGGGTTTAGGGGAAGCTTATTGTTATATAAATATGTAATAACCATTTATATGCTACATTGAGGTGAAGGTTTTTACTACTGCTTTTTTGTTACTACTGCTAGTGTAAGTTTCTACTGCTTAAGTTCATTTTTCTTAAGGTGCGTCATGGAGGGTAATTTGAGTTGTTGAATACTTGGATTGGAAGTGTGATAGTGGTTCGTAGTTGTGAAGATCAAAGTTGCATACTTTAGTCTCTTATTTTTATTGACACAAAATGGGGAGAAAGGATTTGAGTGATTTGCAACTTGTAGATCCTGGTAGTTTAAGGGGAAGTTTGATTCGGTATATTAACTCAGGGATGTTCGTGCTTATTTGGTTTTGTCATTATCACAACGTGGAGTAGATTAGTTGGGACATTATTTTGAGTTGTTAAGTAAAAATCAATGATTGAATCAAATGGACTTTATATTGTATGTCAAGAATTCTTCAAGCTAGTGGAGAATTAGGGAATGATTTGAGTCTAAGATATTCAAATTATAAAGAAAGATATCAAAAGATCTCCTTATGAAGAAAGAAGAGAACAAAAGATCAAGTTAAATATTTAAAAGATTTATGTTTATCTCTTTGTAAAATCTATTATCTCTAGTATATAAAGAGATACATGTTATAGGTTTTAGGTATATAATAAAGTTTGTCAAGATGTAAAACACAGAAAAGTGTGTATGTGTTCTAGGTGTCAAGTCCTCTAAGTGAATGTCTAGGGTTTAGTAGGTTTAGCCTCAAGGTAATCAAGGTCTTCCTTGATCCTTGTTACAGTTCATTGATGTAATCGTATTATCTTGATCAAATAATATTGGGGCTGTAGTGAATGTTTGGTAAAACCTTGTTATGATAATATTGATTCTATGTTTGAATATTCCGCCTATGTTATCATTATCCTAGATAAAGGTCTAAACAACCTGAGCTTAAACGATCTAACGATTTTTAGGTTTTCACATTAATACTTGGTCACTTCAAGAAGGACATGTGATATCAGAGTTGTAAAAGCTTTGAAACATATACTTGAGCTTTTATGATGTCTTTGGATGTGTCGGTCGAGTATGAGCATGTGGTTATAACTCTGACTTGTCTCCAACCACCAGCTGCTACCATCGGGAATACCTGCAGGTTTACATTAGTAATAAACGAAAGAGTCTTTGTTCACTTTCGCCGAATACGGTTATAATAACCACAATTCCCCGTTTATCAGTATAAATACTGCTTGTGATCGGGTAGAATTCCGAAGAATCTCCTTGACAGGTGATAAGTGTAAAATACACATATCTGTTATTACCAAAAATGACCCTAAATGACCCAGAACAGACTCAAAATAGCAAAGATATGCTTGTTTTTGTGTTTTGTGTGTGCAGGTACGGATATATCAAAAATCACAAGAAAACCGTCAAAAAACGGGCAAACACGGACACGAGAAACGGAAGAGTACAAGAGAGCCAAAGATTCAAAGCCAAAGTCAAAGAAAGTCAACTTCAGTCAACTATGGGTCAACAGAAGTCAACTCACTAGAAGACAAATCCCAAATGTTACCCAAATAGTCCCTCAAGTTTCAAAAATCACACAAATGGTCCCTAAACCTAAATGGATCATACCCGGATCCAAAAGCCCATTGCCCCTAGCCCAATACCCTTTTATAAAACCACAAGGACCATTTCTGTCATTTATGAAAGTCCTTTTACACCTTACTCTTTTATAAACCAACCACAGGGACCAATCTTGCAAAAAGCCCAAAGTTTAAATCAATTTTACCCGTTTTACAGTTATAAAGGGCGCGAAGCATGTTACTGTTCATGCTTCGTCCCCATTTCACCAACCAAGGTAAATCAAAGGGCTTTTGGAAATTGAGGGTCAAAGACGACAATTCAGAGGCTCTACAACAAAATAGCAGGGATAATTAAGTCAAATCAAAGCTTTCATTAGCTCACAAGCAAAGGCTTACTCGTGGCTATGGCAAAGAAGCACAAGGGGACTCATTTTCTTACACTAAATTATGCCTAAAAGAAACACAAGGTGTCTCAATCACGGATTGCCACGCTGGCAATCCGTGTGAGCTACCTAGTAATCTAACGGCTTATAATGATTTGCCAATCATTGAAGAATTGTACGGGCATGATTGAAAAGAGCTTGGGAAGCAAGGCAAGGCCTAGAATCTTCATCAACAGCCTATAAATAGAGCTCACTATCACACACTCACCATCTAGTTTTTTTAGTAGCTTTTATTATTAGTAGTTTTTAAGTTTTAGCTTAATTTAGGTAACTTTTGTAGTAGCTTATATTATTTAAATCCGTTTTTAGCTTATTGTAATTTCCCTTTCAAAAGTATTGTAATCTCTTTTTCAATTAATGAAATCATAGTTCTCTTTTATATAAACTGTTTTTACTTAAAAGCTTTTATAAATTCAAATGTCATGTTACTGTTTTATAAGCTCTTCATAAGCTCTCTAAGTCTATAAGCTTAGATTGAGCTTAAACAAGCCTTAATTAAACTCAAATCATAAAATCAGTTTAATCACCTTAACTATTTTGGACTTATGAGCTTTTGGAAGGAGAACCAATTATGGAAGGGTTCTCATGGACAATTACTGGCTTATTGTGAATAAGCCAGAGCTAGTAGATAAGCTCTAAAGAGCCTAATAGCTTTTGTTTAGCTAAAGCTTCAAGTAAGTTCTCCTTTACTTTCCTTGTTTTTCAATATTTAGCTTAATAGTAGTTTATTAGTATAGATCTGCTTATTAGCTTAATTTAGTTGCTTATTTGAGCTTATTTGTGTTTAATCTTGCTTATTAGATATTAATTTTAATCTGTTTTTAGCTTATAAGTTGTAGATAATAGTATTTCATAATCTGTCTTAAAAACCTTAAAAAACCTAAAAATTAGTTAGCATAGTCATTAAATGTAACACCCCCAAAAATGTGTCGCAGCGGAAATATGTCCGGGGGCGTTACTTCATAGTCCATATGCACAAGATACAAGAGAACGACCTCTATATGTGTCGTTTGAAAAGTAATCTCGTTAATTTTCATGAAATTGATATAACATTTGTCCCATAATTGCATCACAATGAAAAGCTTGAAAATAACCCAACGAGATTTGATCATTTGTATGTAAGTAGAAATCCATAAATGAAATCTTGTCAATTTTAGACTCCATTGCACATCAAGTAAGCCAAGCATCTAATTCACCTGAGAAAAACATGCTTAAAGTGTCAACATTAAAGTTGGTGAGTTCATAGAGTTTTGTAAGTATAAATATAAATGTTGGAATCCAAATATTTATAAAGTATGTATGATCATTTCAATCCTTATAATAATCGCCAAAAATGTAAGAGTGAATGTAGAACCGAAAGAGTTTAGTGTTTATTGCTTCGCCGCAATATAATGAAAAGTGTTCAGAAATTAGTAATATTCAATAAGTAGTAGTAATATTCAATAAGTACGTAAATGGACAGTGATATGTTGATTTTTCCAAAACTGTTATGGGTATACTATAACAAGATACAGATACCACATAAATATTATCTACTGTTGCGCTAGATCATGACACTGTAAGTCTCGACTCTATGTATGCAATTTCATGCAATTAAAGGCCGAGTAGAGGTTTCAAACCCATAAACATCCAAATTGCTCCGACATGTTATGTTCGTGTTTCTGTGACTGTCGAACTAGTGAGAGCTACTCACACGAACAGGATTGTCATCCCACAATAGATCTATTTATACACTCGCGCTTCCTCAACCGGGCCTTACGCGTCAAGAATTTAACAGTTCTGAAATGGACAATGGGGGGTAAGTTACTTAGGCACTTGTAAACAGGAGTGATATCGAGAACACTTGTGTCCTTTAAAAATTAAACCATTGTATTTGTAATTAGGCTTTGAGTACTTAAATCCTAAGTAGAAAAGAGTTGTATATAAAATCCAAGTAATTGAGTTTGTTAATGAGTATGTAAACAATTTCGTTAAACGTTGTATGCAAATGTGTATGTGACATGTATGAAACCAAAGTTTGTAATCTACATGTATTTGTGTTTGTAATGAATTGCTAAAATCAAGTATGTAAGAACCAACGTGTTGTAGAATAGTATGTAAATGATTTTGTAAACTGAAACCTGTAAATAATTTGTATTGAGCATGTACTTTCTCACCCCCCGAGATTCGTAAAGTAATGTAAAACAAGTGAAAGAGGGGCTATAAACTCAATCGATTAAGCGCAAACAAAACAAAAAACTGAAACGGCTCGACCAAGAAGTTGCAGCTTATCTTAACGGTTATATCCTACTAGCCTAGGATGATGTATTTGGGTTCCCGATGAGTGAGTACATCAACGCGACACGTTGATAAAAGATTTAGATTTAAAGTTGGATATAGTTGGGGTTGGTTGAATAAATAAACTCAAGAAGCATATATTATTCATTAAGGGTGAATAATAACAATGTATGTAATATATTCCGTGTATCTATTACATATGAAAATAAGTAATTATATAATTCATATGGTGAATTATATAATAAGACAAACAATCAGATGAATAATTTGAAGTATATAATACTTTGCAAATATTGTTTAAGAAACGTGAGTAAATGATTAAACAAAATAATTCGACACGTTTTAGAAAATCACCACTTAAATAAATAAAAAGTTCTTAGCATAAAAGTAATCGTACGTTTTAAAGTTATAAAATCATGTGACCATACGTTTTTTAAAGCTTTTAAAAATGTTTTTTATGATGTTAATTTCTAGTTGACAATTATAAAATATAAAATAATATTTTTATAAATCTAGTATATTGTTTCCTTGACGGTTTGCTAAATAGTTATCCCATTTGTAAAAGTATAGTTCCCGTTTGTTTATCCGGTTATTGAAATATTACAAATTAACAATCTTAAAAATATATAATTAGACGAAATGGAAATAACAATTTACACATTTATTTAACCTTTTAAACCACCATTTGATCCAGTTTCATGTATAGAAATTCTTAATAATTTTTATTAAAACGTTTTATATTAATCCAAACAACCTTAATGGTTTCTGCTCACCCAAACACGCCCTTATACATTTCCCGCTCACCCAAACACCCCTGTTTGGTGTTTTCTGCTATTCCAAACACACCCTTATTGTGTTTATACTAAAACAAACGCACCCTATAGTGCTATACAGCCAACCAAACGCACCCTTTAGCTGTCGAGCAACACCAAACGCACCCTAATGGTATTTACAGCAGCCAAACACACCCTTTCCTGCGAAGTAACAATACCAAACGCACTTTTTCGTGCTACACCACCAACCAAACGCACCCTATGGTTATTATGCACAGCCAAACGCACCTTATGTGGTGTTAGCCACATAAACAAACACACCATCGTGGTGTTAACCATATAAACAGCCGCACCCTTGGCTGATATGAAACAACCAAGCGCACCCTATACGCTGAACCCAGACCGAACGCACCCCTACTAGATGCAAACAATTCGAACGCACCCTATTTATGAAGAAAACCAACAAAAACCCCAACGCACCCTTTTCATTTTTTTTAATAAAACCGAACGCCCTCTTTTGGGTGACGAGGGTGGCGTGGTGGTGAAGGTTACGGTGGTGAGGAGGTGGGGATGATGGTGGTAACGTGGTGATAAGGTGGTGCGTGGCGTGGCTGAGGTGATGGTGCGGGTTGATGTGACGGTTGAGGTGATGCGAAGATCGATATGATGAGGGTGTGTTAGTGGTGTGGTGGACGTGGTGATGTTGTTGATGGTGGCTGTGGTGGTGGCCGGAGCTTGCCGGAGCGGTGCCGGCGGCTGAAAAAAAACAGTGAGTGGAGAGGAGGAGGGATGAAAGATGACGGCCTAGGTTTAAAAATAAATGAGTATATGACCCCTAATTTTTATCGTATATATATATATATTATAAAGTTTGAACTAAAATGTAACTTAGTACATGATTGTCTAGGGTAGATTGTTAAAAATTTTTTACCTGTGACCAAAAATGTAACTTTTGCTGAAAGAATGGTTCGGGACTCGTCTCGGCTAGTTAACAATTGATTCAAAATACGAAAATTGCGCCATTGTTTTCCAAATTGTTTTTCCCGCGAAAATGAGTATTTACTCGACTAATATTTTATAAATATTTTTATAAAATATATTATAAAAATATATTTAAATCATTATTATTTATTTGGTACATTGGGTGCGAGAGGTAAGCTTTGTACGAAAATAGAAACTTTAATTTCAACGTTCGCGTTTTTAATTAAACGATATGAATAATATATTAAACTAATTTATTAATTTATTTTTATTTAATAAAAATGTCGCTCGCTCTCGCGCTCTACGCTCTAAATTTAATTATTCATGGGGCCGGTACGCGTTGTGTTTCAAAATTTGCGAGGTTTTATTTCAGTCCTTTTCTGTTTGTTTTCGTGTCTCGGCCAAAACTAAAAAGTTGTCCGAAATATCGTTTTACATCAAATTGCTTTAAAGTCCGAGTTGTGAAAACGTAATTTAGTGGTTCGTTTTTGATAAATCAACTATGAATTAATATATATCTTTTTCGTTTTCGAATCAAATAAGTTAAAAATAACTTTGTACTCGCGGTGTGTAATAATAAATATGATTTATTATTTAAATACGTTCCGAATTTTTACAGTCATGCTGGTAATTGCTTTTTATTAGACAATAAAAACGTCAAAAATCAAAAAGTCAAAGGACAGACTCGAAAAGTCCAAGTTTAAAAATAGTCTTTTATTCTCTCATATTTCAAAAATTCATTCGGAATGTTACAGTACACTTCCCCTTCAAAGGAAATCTCATCCCGAGATTTAATTTGTTAGTATTTAACACCCGCATTGAGTGTCACTAAGATAAAAGATTTTAACGATTCGAACTTTCGCCCCAGTTCTTATCACTTGGACGATGACATAACTTCCTTTCATGCATATATCCTGTTGTTTCTTCTTTTTTGCCTTCAACACTCTCGGAATAACAAGTTTTTGGCTAGGTTTGATCTTTAGGATATTTATAATCCTTCAAAAGGGCGATCTCATAAATTAACCATATTATTACAAATCTTATGGACTGATATAACCGTGTAAAAAAATATCTCTTCTTTAATAGGAAATCATACAAAAGAAGCTTAGAGTCACGTGTGTGTGTCTTTATAAAGTTTTAAATGTTCCATTGACGGAGTCTTTCTTTTCTGCTATCTGAAATGGTTCGATGATTCACATCAAGTGGCTTCTATGATGTAAAGTACCCAACTTACACTCTGGGCATGCTTCCAGGATGTATCGCCCGACCTAAGTCTTCGTACTACGTGGCCCGTATTTGAATAGTCCGACTAATCTGTTTCGTCTAGGTGTTTATCTGCTTTAAGGAGGGTTGCATTAGTATTGGATAACAGTTTTTTGTTACCAGATGGGACCGTTCAAGGACCAAACTGCAACGACTTATATCGGCAATTCTTATAACAAATGGCTGGATGGGATGCCGGGAAGGAGGACATTTCGAGAACACATGCTATCCTCTCAAAAATAACCAGTTCTAGCTAATTCGTGAGGAGCTCGCGGGAGCTTTAGCGGATAGACGGCGGAATAGGTACTCAGTCAGGTTAGCTCGAGGATAAATCAACCTCCATTAGTTCTAAGTGTGCACAAATCGGTTAGCTCCACAAACAATTTCACTGATCGCAAAGATTTGTCCAAACCGGCAATCAACGTAATAAACCTCTTAGGAATGAGATAGGTTTCTCTCCAAGCGACGGCCCCTTACGATTTCTGGGAGTGGCACCACGCCCTCCCCACTTTTGTGCTATCTACGACCATTTCCTCCTAACGGATTCGAGATTGTCTGGCGTTTGGTTCCCCTTATACTCGTGTTCCATATGGATCACATTAAGCCAACTCATCTTACTAATGCCATTATTAGCATAAACGTGAAAGGATCTTCAAACCAAATCAACAAACACAAAACGGAGGAATCTTAAACACTAGTCCCCGGCAGCGGCGCCAAAAACTTGGTGTGAAAGTTTTATATACCTAAAATATATATAAAATATATTAATTCAAAGAGCAATTAAGAAAATTCCCTAAGGAAAATTCACTCTCAAAAATATATATAATATAATATATAATACGTATATTAAACCGGGCAAATATGATCACCCGGGTCGTTTCCCCAACGACTAGTGAAATTGAATCCTCGTTTAAGTCCGGATTCTGATTTGAATGAGTAAATGGATGATTTGATAGTCTAAAGCAACAATTAAAATGGACAATTAAAAACAATTAAACAATTAAACGAATACGAAAATCAAATAAAACGCGACTATTAAGCAAGTAAACTAAATTTTAACCCTAAAAATGTAAACTAAAATTCTAAACCTAAGATAGGACAAAAGAAAATTTTAGGAAAAGGAAAAACATTTTTTTGATTATTTTTGAATTTAATATGAATTAAAAACTATTTTAGTCTAATTAAATCCTAGAAAATAGCAAATTAAGTACTAAAAATTTGGAAAAATGATTTTTAAGCTTAGAACAGTCTAAAATAACATAAAAACTTAGAAAACTATTTTTAACTATTTTTAAAATTAAAATTCTATTTTTAAAATTAAAAATTAAAGCTCAAAAATGAAATTTAAAATCTAAAAGTGGTGAAAATAATTTTTCTGAATGTAAACCTTAAGCTATTGTTTATAAAACTAAAAACTATATTTTTGTATTTTTTTGAAACTTTTTCTATTTTTTATGAATTTTATAAGATTTTTACTTTCGAAAAATGATTAGAAATAAAATAAAAGGTAGAAAAATCTGAAAAATTCAGGTTAACACTTAAACACTAACAAAAACTCAAGAAAAATAAGAAGAACCAAAAAGCTAAACGAATAAGCCCTCAAATAAGCTTATAAGGCTACGGCTTATTTATGAAAAAAGAAATCTAAAACGTATACTAGTATTTAATTGTGCAAACTATGGATGGATGAGCTAATGTAGCAAACTGGTTAAGGTGTTGGTGTTATAAGTATGAGGTCGTGGGTTCGAGGCAGGCTAACCCCACTTTTTGCAATTTTTATTTTTTTACTTTTTATAAAAAACTAAAAATTGGAACTTATTAAAAACGTGATTCTAAACAACTTTAAAACTAAGCTTTTTGACTGAAAATGAAAGATAAGCTCTTAAACAGCTTATGAATAAGCTGTTTACAGTGAGTTTGCTTTTGGGCTTATTTTCACTAAAAGGATTATAACAAGCTTATTCTAGGCTCAAATCCAAAAAGGAAAAGTGTTCTAAGAAGCTTATAATGAGCTTAATCTAATAATGCAAAGAAATCTAAGCTAGAATCAACTTAAAGCAACTTAAAATGTTAATGAAAATGCTAAACTCAGCAAAAACACTAAAAAGTGCAAAATCCAATTAAGCTAAAACCTTTTAAAAGCTAAACTAGGCTCTAAAACTTTGAGAACTTATTAATCTACTTAATATCTCTCTATTTAAGCTGGAAAATCTAGAATCATAAGCTAAATTTAAATCCTAAAGTTCCTAAGTACTGTTTTTGGTTTTTTTTTATCTTTTTGAAAGACTTTTGACAGCTAAATTAGACTAGGAAAATAAGCTAGAAAATGCAATTCAAGGCCTTATCTATATTAAGCTATATCTAGACTTAACCCTACTTGAATCTAAGCAACTAAATCCTACTTTTACTTAACTAAGAAATAAGCCAAAGGTGACAGTACTAACTGTGACAGCAGTACTAACCTTTTGGTTAGTGCTGGTGCACTTTACACAAGTGCAAACTAAAAGAGTGCAGGTTTCCTAAGGGGAACCTTGCACTTAAACACACTCCAATAGAGTGTATGAACAAGTTGCAAACAAGATCTAAGCCTTTAAGGCTAAGATCAAAATTTTCACAAGTGAAATTCTAAGAAAATGTACCCTGGTGCAGGAACACTAAATATAAGACATAACTTTTTAATTTCTTAAATCTAACTTCCAAAAACTCAACTCCTAATGTTTTTAACTGAAATCTAAACTGTCTCAAAAGGTTTTGCACAAAACTTTTGACTTTAGATGGTCAAAGAAGCTTATACCAAACACCCCTTTATGCACTTGATAGATTTGAAAAAGCTCTTTAAATGATCTTAACTAATTAGATCCTTGACACCAGATAATAAACAGCTTACAACTAACTTAAATAGCAAAATCTAACAACTGAATTAAGCTAAAATGAAAAATCTAAGATTATGCTAACTAATATTTTTGGTTTTTGATAGGTTTTTAATGACAGATATGAAAACTAATTTTTATAACTATAAAACTAAAAACAATTGTAAACTATTAACTAATAAGCACAAATAAAGAAGAATAAGCAGAAATAAGCAATTATTTTAAGCAATTAAGTAAATCTAAACTAATAAGCAATATTACAATTATTTAAGCTAGAAATTAAAGGCAAAAGGAATTTAAAAGGAAACTTACTTTGTGCTTCAGCTAAACAGAAGCTCAAACTCAATCATCAGCTACAAGCTCTAGCTTATTCATGTGAATAAGCTAGTAATAGTCCATGGGGATCCTTCCCTTTTAGATCCCCCTTCCATAGCTTATTTGTCCAACTTTCCAAAGTATTAAACTGATTTTAGAGTTTAAATAGGATTAGATGAACGATTTGATCTCTATCACAAGCTTAGAGACATGTGAGAGCTTATTAGAGCTTATAAGGGTTTGTTGAGCTTTAGCTTAATACTGAATAAGAAAAAAAATGAGATATTATGAATTAGAAAGATTTTGAGAGATTTAAAACAACTGAAATTTCATTATAATAAAGCTTGCTTACATTACTTAAAAGAAAAATTACAAGTTTGAAAACAATATTAAGCTAGGAATGGAAAATTAAGCTAAAACTAAACCTAAAAACTACTCTCCTCGTGTGTGAAGAGGGAAGCCCTTTTTATAGCCTGCCTTGGATCCTTCTAGCCTCTTGAGCTCATTTCCCTTTCATACAATCTCTGCCTTTCATTTCCTTCAATCGTTTGATCTATGTTGTGGGACGTTGGATCAAATTGTGCACAATCAAGGATTGCCAGCATGGCATTCCTTTGATGTGACATTGTGCTAGTTCTCT